>LIEC01010862.1:0-24162 GCA_001925005.1 Drosera capensis | reverse complement strand
ATTATAATTATATGTCAAAATAAAATTCATATATAAATTATATATATAAAGTAACATATCGAAATATATAATTAATAATATAATTATTATACAATGTTATTTATATTATGAAACGAATAGAATTATATGTTGAATCACGTATGAGTTGAAGATTTTCTTTTTCCTAAAATAGTTCTATACAGAGATAAGTTAATTGAAGTTATCTAAGCTATTGGTGTATTAAGATCATTTGTAGCATTTTTTGTATCCCTACAGTGTTATAATGTTATTTTTTATTATAATGATTCAGATTTTTACTCAATCGTTTAGCAGATTTCATATATTGACTTTTTATATATTTAAAACATTATTTTTTTTTTTTTAACTTCTGATCAGAAAAATAAACTTATATCTTTACTTCTGATAAATAAATTTTTTTTCAAAAGAAAATTTTCCTTTATAAAAAGACCTTATAATTATTTAAATATAAATAAATGTTTTTAGAACTTTATAATTTTTTAAGTTTTTACATTTATTATCTAGTTATAAAGAATCTAAATTAAGAACAAAAGATTATTTAAGGATTCTAATTTTTATTTCCTAAAAATAGGAAAGAAAAGGAAGTATATGAAGTCACTAAGGGATAGGGATAGAGAGTCTCCTAAGTACATATTTTTTCTTTTTCATTCCCTAAATATAGAGATAAAGAGCCTTATAGGCACACTTGTGAGAATGCTCTACTTTTTTGAAAACATTAGGAAATGTTAAATTTTTTGTGAGACAAAGTGGGAAAAAAACTGGAAAGGGAGGCTAATGCAGCATTAATCAGCTAACAGATGTGAACTTCTTTTTAACCGTTACATTTATTAGGTGTGAAATTATTTTAATTTTTTCTTCTTTGATTCAATGGTTCAAAAGAAGGACGCATTAATTTATTGCCTAATGTTGTATCAGTCTTTTTTTTCAGGAAGAAAACATTGTTACATTGTTCTTAGGATGGAACTAGTTTATTTTTATATGATCATATATTCTTTTGCAATAATTCTACTTAACTCGATTTCAATTATCATTTAAATTGATTCTTTTTTGAAATTATTTAAAATGAGATTTGGAAAAGGAAGATGCAATGTTTAATTCTCCTTCCACATAGATCGTTTCTAACGAAGTTAAATCAAGTTGATGACTCATATTTTTTCCGTCTCAATTTAAAATAAAATAATTTGATTTTTCAGATTTTTTTATGTCAATTTTAATTTATATCGTAAAATGATCAAACATAATTTTTATAAAATTCTCATAAAATATTGATATAGTTTAAATTATATAATTTAATCCTATATATGACATATTTTTCATACATTATGCAGAAGAAAAAAATTTCAAATTATATATTGAATAATACAAAAAATTATAATATAATTTTTTTTTATGAATCGAATATGAAAGATATTTTTTATTCTTTGGGTGACATCATTCAAATTTGTGTCAAATAGGTATACAGTATCATACTGTTAGCCGAAGATCTTTAGGATTGATGTGACAAATTGAAAGTGATCTCTAAAATCACAAAGCAATGGTCTTGTGTATTGGATGCTTAGTTATGCGAATAATTTGTGGGAGGAAACAAAATTCACTATCTATATTGGGCAGATATTAAAAAAGGCTACAGTCCCCCGTTTGGTTTGAGGTGATGGGAGACGAAATGAAATACTCCTACCACACAAATGCGACATAAAAGTTTAACTCATAATATGTTGTACGAGTACTCAGAAAACAAAGAGTTTTTTGAAGCTTATCCAAGATACCAAGATACCAAGTTGGTCAGTTATGCTAACTCTTTTGGTCATCCATTATTATACTACCTTCCTCCCATAAAAAAACTCCCATAAAAAACGTTAGTTTATGTAAGAGATAAAGTTATTCAAGTTATGAATTTTTTATTAAAAGATCAAATATTTTTTTCGTAAAATTATTATAAAACAGTAATGATAATTTAAGTTATGTATTTTAATCCTGAATTATTGACATAATTTTCTTATATCGTTAATACGAATAACAAAGTTTCTCAAAATAAATATTGAATAACATAGTGATGAAGTAACATTATATTTTTTATGAGATAAAAAAATACATATGAGAAATAAGAGAAGCAAAGATATAATTGTATGGCACTATACTTATCGTTTTTTTTTTTGGATAATAAGATAAACTTAGGTTGCGTTGTTACTGGTGCAGCCTAGCTAGTGCCCTGCTGCAATACTATTAACTTGAAAAAATTATGTTTTAAGTTAAAAATTTTATATTATAATTTATTGAATATATATTGTCAGATTTTAATTATAAAATATATCGAAATATGAATATATATATATTCATCAATTTATAAGATAAAATTTTTATCTTATAATATAAAATTATCAATATATAACACAGATCATTTTTCGATAAACTTGTGCAGGTTACATAGATATAAACCGATGTATATGAGTAAAGAGCATTAAATGAGAATATAATGTAGTAATATTGTAGGCATTCTACACTCTGCTTTGTTGTCTTACATCTACCCGTCCTTTACTCTTGTTTCCTAAACGTAAGTATCGAAGTTTTTTAATTTATTTTTATTATTTTTTGCTTTTATGGCAAGAATCAAATTTTTTTGCGGAATTTTCGAAACCGCTAACCACTCTTTGGATATATGAATACAATAAATTGATCGACATGAAATTATATGTATTAAATTTTTGATATAAAAATATTTATGTTCTTGAAAGTTTATGCGAGTAAAAAAGGAAGAAAAAATGAAAGAAGAAGTGGTAATGTATGAATTGATGTGAATATATAAAATAAAATATAAGAATATTTTGATATTTTTGAAGATTTTTTTTTCAAATAAGATAATGTTAAAATTATTGTGGAATATCAAAAAAAAAAAAAACAAGTGTTGGATTTTTTATGAGATAGAGTATAATGGTAATAAGCCTTTTGATATATGCAAAGTTTTAATTTAACTATGAATAGTATCAATTAATTAAAATTTAACAACGACATTCCAATTGAAATAGTGCTATAATATTATTATCTGATAAATCTAGGATAAGAATTCGATAAAAACCCAAAAAAATTTCAGATTTGATTAACCGAAAATTTTTGGTGTTCAGAACATGGAAATCCAAAACCAAACCGAATATAATCGATTTTTCGATTTCGATTAACCAACACAAATTTCGATTTTGGATTTTTACCTAGTAATGCAAAAAAACAACCGAATTTTTGAAAAAGCATAGCACATTTAGGTTAAGTAATATAGGATCTATATTCGAAAAAACCAAAATAAAATATAATAAGTGAATTTGATAAAAATATATCTTTTTTTTAGTACTAAAATGTAATAAGTGAATTTGGTATAGGATCTATATAATACAAAAAGTATTATATAAATATGATTTAAAAAGTAAAAATATAAATTTTGGTTTCGAATAATATTTTTGGTTTCGAATAATATTTTTGGTTTCGAATGATATTTTTTGTTCTGTTAACTTCGATTTTTCAATTTATTTTTCTCATCCCTACATAAATCAATGGATAGAAACATGCCATCCATGTTGTTCTTGTTGTTTTTGCTTTTTTGCTTTTTGAGATTGTGCATCAGGCTTTCTGAGAGTTGGCAAAAATGGCAAAAATCATTTTCATCGTCAAGTATGCTATATCATTTGACAAAAAGATAAATCTTGAAGTATGACAATCCAAATGAGAGCTCATGGATGGAGTTGCTCTAAGATAGAAAACCAATTAATATTGCCATATAAGTATAAAGAAAAAGAAATATGTGTCATGTCATATGTACATCTAATAAAAAATAAATAATTGAGATTTAACGATTAAAATGAATGAATGATTAAAATTCAAACATAATAATTTAATCTCATATATTTATTATTAGAAACATACAACTCCCATATAACAATACCCTCTAATCTCATATAGCAAACCTTTAATGTTAAGTTAATGTTGAAACACAGTAAGGTCAAGTTGAATGATATTATAATAAAAATTCAACACAACCTTGTATCTCATAAAACACTATTTTATCCTTTCCAATTAAACGGTGATAGTTAACATTTCATATTTATCGAGATAAGTTTAAGTTGAGTCCTAACAACATGTTGATATAACAATGCTATTATAAATTTATCATTAAGTACTAATCATAGATTAGGACTTGAAGTATATGTAAGAGAAAAATAAATATTCACCTTATGTAATACGGAAACAAAACTCCTAAAAATTCATGTTAAATAAGGGTTTAGTTTTGTTCTTATGTGAGTAGAATTATCAATAGGTTATATTTTATTTCATTAATTATCAATAAATCATAGTGTAAATTTCTATTATCTATTAGTTCATAAATTTAAATCATGATTTTGTTTACCCTCAAACAAAATATGAAAATAATTTATTACAAAAAATGTGAAGTCGAGACGACGACGTTGATTACACCCAACCGTTTTCTTTATTCTAATTCGAATCGAACTCGAAGCTCCAAGGAATTCATAGATCAACGTAGGTTAAAATCAAATCAATTAGAACCCAAAAACCCAAGCGATGAATAAAATGGAATGTGTGTGGAGAGATATGTTATTTGTTTGTTAGCCATGATCACAAACGGCTGTATTCTAGGAGGGAGTAATTAGGGTTTTGATTTTATAACATAAGGTAAGTAAAAGGATAGGATTGGAAACAATGTAACCTAATTTTAAAAAACGAATCAATTGGTAAAAAAATAAAATCACTATCACTAATTCAATATTAAAAAAAACAGTTTATGCATAATTTACACATATGAGTGAGTTTATTTTAGCGCAATTCAGTAAGTTGCAAACTTGCAACTTCACACAAGCAAAAGTATACAACATGGTATTCCACTGAATTGGGCACAATGATTAGAGTAGATAAGTTTACCTTTGCCTGGGTTGCATTTTTATCGAGAAACCAAAACCACAACTAAGACAAAATAATAAATCTATATAATCCCTTCGAATATTAGGTTTGTGAGAAGATTGATATGTATTTTTTTTTCTTTAATGTATGAGAAAGTTTTTAAAAAATATCGAATCTTTAACCTCGTAAGTTATGATTAAGAAAAAATTATTTCATAATGAGCTTATTTTTCTTGATGCATTTTTATCAAAAACCAAAGTCATAAAAAGAAAAACAATATATTGCTACAAACCTACACTATTATTCACGATTAACTGAGGAAAAAGGGGTTGAAATATAATTATAAGTGTAATGAAGAGAATTGCCCAAAAAAATTGGGGACCAATTTGGGTATTTTCACCCACCAGTGAAATGGATGGTCCAACACTTTACAAGACACAGCTTGGTCCCAAATTTTTTTTTTTTTGGTTGCTAAAGATCTGCTTTTCCTATGCTTTATTGGCTGTCTTACGTTTTCTTTTCCTTTTACATGCTCTGTCTCTGTCCAACTCAGCAAACAGCATCAAATCCAGTATCCCAGAATACATATGCAATCCTCATAGCAGCAGAATTTACCGCTAGATATATGTTGAAAGCATACGGTTTTTCTGTGTCTTAGATTTTGGTGTCATTGTTGTTGTTTGTTTAGAAAGAGAGTGAATTAAGATTTGTTTATAAGTGTGAATTTGAGAATTTGAAAACGTAAAGGTTTATTTTTATCCTCTCAATCCACTTATATAGTTCCAATAGACAATCAATTAGGTTAAATTTACAAATACACAAAGAATTCAATGGTTTGAAATTCTAACAAACGGGGCATAAAGTTTTTTCTTTTTTTCATAAAAAAATCACTCATTATAATAGATTTTATGCTAGATTTTGGGACTACATATGTTTTTGGTCATAATGAGCAATCTTTTCAACCACTAAATTCTTTCATTTCACTTAACCCCAAACACACTCAATCAAACTCATTCATTCACACTTTATTATTGAACATAAACATCAATTTGATTTATCTTTAGATTTACTAATTCCATTAATTCGACTTTCAATATGATCTAAATTTAATCATGCAGCGCCCAATCAGAAATAAATTTCTCCCCCTTAATCAATGCATTCAGATAAATCGAAAGTATTCAAGCACTTAAGCAATCAAAAACACGAGTTGAAATAGATGTTAGCCACATACGGTCAGCACTTCTCAGCAGATGAATTTGCACACCAGATGAACATGCATGATCTTCAGATGAGTTCTCTTCAGATGAACTCTCATTAGAATTGTCGTCTTCTTCTCATCTGCACATACTTAGAGAAACCATATTAGCCATCAAGAGTGATTAAACCCAGTTTTTATCTAAGGATTTTATAAAGATGTTTGCTAATTGCTCATCAGTTGTTATAAAATATAGAGGCACATTTTCATTTCGAATATGATCTCTAATCGATGACGGACATCTATATGCTTAGTACGTGAATGAAAAACAGGATTTTCTGAAATAGCAATATCAAAATTATTATCACAATAAATTGGACAAGATTTTAAAGTCATATAGTTGTGACTTCATCCACAGTATCTGAGTAACGCAGCTTCCAACAACCACATATTCAACCTTACTAGTAGATATGGCAATTGAATTCCGCTTTTTGTTAGGCCAGGATACCAGACTATGTCCCAAAAATTGACACTTGTCAGTTATGTTTTTTATATCAACTCTACATATTGCAAAATCAGCGTGAGAAAATCTTGTAATGTCTTAAATAAATAGATTAGGTAACAAGATACCCATATTGGGAGTTCCCTTATGGTATCTTATCATTCTATTAGTTGTAGTCAGATGAGATTGTTTGGGATCTGACCGAAACCTAGCACATAAACACATAAAAAATATTATATCACGTCTGTTGGCAATCAGATAAAGAAGTGATCCAATGATGCCACGATACTTGGCAGTATCAACAAACTCCCCATTCTCATCTTTGTCAAGTTTGACGGATGTATCCATGCGAGTTTTCATATAGGCAGATGACTCCATCCCATATTTTCCCAAAATATCTCTCATATATTTTGTCTGAGAAATGAATATGCCATTATTCATCTATTTTATCTGTAATCCAAGATAATGCTTTAATTCTCCCATCATGCTCATCTCAAAAGATGATTGCATGAGTTTGAAGAATCTCTCCCATAATTTGGGGTCGGTAGATGCAAAGATAATGTCATCTACTTATATTTGTACAAGCAGAAGCCTGTCCTTATGTATTTTAATAAAGAGAGTGGTATCGATGACTCCCTTTTTAAAATCTTTTTAGTAAGAAAGTCTGAGAGAGTGTTATACCAGGCTCTGAGGGTTTGTTTGAGTCCATACAGAGCTTTACTTAACCTATAGACATGGACTGTATGGTCTGGATCTTCAAAGCCATGGGGTTGTCTAACGTACACTTCTTCTTGAAGTCTTCCATTTAGGAAATCACTCTTTATGTCAATCTGAAATACTTTCACGGACCTCGAAGTAGCATACGCTAGGAATATTCGAATTGCTTCTTATCTGGCAATTGGTGCAAAGACATCATCAAAATCAATTCCTTCCTCTTGAGAGTAACCTTGAGCAACTAAACTGACCTTATTCCTTATTATAATTTCCAGAGGTATAAATTAGAGGGGTGAATAGGTTGTTTAATTTTTTTTTTCGATATAAGACAATAGAGTGTTTAACTAGGATGCACTCAGTCTGCTGTAACTTAGTCTGCATCCAGTATCGTTGAGACCTCGTCCGTACCCGGGCACTGCTGCAACTTCATCTACACCCAAACCTTCATGTACTGTTGTCAACTTGATGTCTTCTAATGCTTGTCTCAGACTTTTGGATATAGTGTGAGGTGTCATAGGTATATTGAAAGTTACACCATACAGCAGACCTTGTGGGAATCTCATAGATGGAGGGTTTGCCATAGTCTGCATAAGCTTGAAGGAGGATGTGGAAGTTAATAGGAGGTTCATAGGTGATACACCTTGAGTGCGCATATGCTGCTGACTTGTAGGAGTATCACTCATCAAGTGCTACTTGATGTTCTGAAGCATCTGTTTAGAGGAGATGTCTACTGCAGTATGCCCTTTCTTGACTATAGAAGTCATTTCAGAACCCTCGTCTTCATTTGTGACCACTTCCTCTGTTTGGGTTGGAGTCAGGTCAAGGGTTGTGATCTCTGTGAATGCTCCGTGATGAGTGTGTTCCTCCTTTTTCTTTAGACTGCTTTGGAGGTGGTTGAATTTCTCTGGTTACAGTAGTTTGTTCACCCTCCACTGCGCTTTCTTTAGAAGCTGGCTCTGCTGCTGATTCGTTTGCTACTAATGTCTTTGGTGCTGATCGTTTTACTGTTGATAATACTGGTTCTGTTGCTAGCATTTCTATGGGGAGTTCTCCAATTCTTCAATGCCTTTTCTGGTAACTTTATCAATCATTTCATCATAATCATGACCTTCTTCTTCTTCGGGATGATTGCCATCAGCATGATCATCACCATCTCCAGGAGATGGTCGTCTACTAATGGTATCTAGGGTTACTACTCTGACATGCTTGTCTAGTAATCTTTTCTACTATGCTTCCAACTCTGGTGTGTGGACAAACTCCACAGTTTATAGTTTAGCCTGTTTGTGCCTCTAAAACTCCACTGAAGAGGATGTCTGGTTCTATGGGTCTCTTCTTTTTGATAGATTTCTTCCTTTGAATAAGTATGAGCTGTTTATCTCAACTTCAATCATATTATCCACAAGTTAATTTTTATCCTTGTTCCATCAGGATTGATCCTGTATCTGATGATAGGTTGTGATGGAATCAGTTTTGGCCTCTGAGTTACAGCCTTCGGCTTTCTCTTCAATGGAAGCTTATGTTCCTGATGAACTCCTATATCATGGCCTCCTTTTCAGGTTTTCCCAGTAGTTTATCTATTCTTGATTTGTGCTCTGTTATCCTTGCCTTTATGGATTGGATGGTCTATAGAGCTTTCTGTATTGCCTTCTTGTCTACAGATCCTGTTGTGGTTGTTATTATAACCCAGACTTCAGTGGAGGGGTATTCTACTTCAATTCCTACTAACTCTATTCCAATAGTAGAGATGGGAATGAGTGCAGTTGTGGATGATTCCACCTCAGGTATAGTTGGCCTTATTGCTAGAGCAGCTCCAGTAGAGATCCTGAGAGGTTGATCAGTCTGTATCCTTGTCATGTTGGCCTCGATGTCTTCAATCTCCTTTCTTGTGTATCCTTGGGCACTCAGCTCCTGTCTGAGTTGTGCCATAGGCCCTTCCCTAATTTCTTGGTAGCTTTGCTGTGCTTTCAGGATGAGTTGTTAGACATTCTTATCAGCCCCCGTCTTGAGGTACTCTAATTCAATGTTTGCATCATGAATTGCAAGTATTTCTAGCTTTTTTGGAGTGATGGCCTTTAATGATGTCCCTTCTTCAGTGATTGCAAGAGGAATCATTTCTGAGTCCATTGTTGATTCCTTTGCAATTACTTCAGTCTGCTCGTCTACAGGAATTGGCTGTGTTACTTCTTCTTTCGAAGCTGTTGATATATAGGAGGTGTCCTTGACAAGGTCTCCTCTGGTTCTTCAGAGGTCTACAGAATTAGTTTCCTTTTTGTAGTCTTTGTTTGTTTCTCTTTCGTAGTCTGCCTTCTGTAGGCTTCTTGGTGATTTTTCCTTTGCCTTCACCATGGCCTTCTTGAGAGGTTGATCTGAAGCCATTGATGTGGTCTGCACCTCCTTTGCTTTCTTTCAGAAGGGAGCTGGTTTTGCTTCCCAATCTTCTTTACATCAATTTGTTTTTCCATTGTTCATGGCCTTCCTCTCTTGTCTGAGAGTTTGAGCTTCGCTTCGAGGATAATGCTGATTACTCTACCAAAGAGAGGTTGTTTGACCTCCACTACATTAACCAGTTGATACATCAGAAGCTTCGCCCAGTTGATTTTGAGTTTCGTTAGGATTACACATATGATCTCTTGTTGATCAGAGGTGATTTGATCCTTTGAGAATTCCATGGACATGATGATGACCTTCTTGACCACGTCTACTAGCAGCTTATGTGGTTTTGATAGGTACTTCTTCATTGTCATGATCCCTTCCTTTTGATGATCTTTGCTCAGTATTGCGAGTCTCCCATCGCTTACCACTAAGGCTGGGATATCTCAAGATCCTTTATTTGAAACTTTGAACAATTGTTCAAAGTCCTTGAGAGTAACAATAATCCTAATCTTCTTGTGAAGGTGTATGTGATGGATTCAAAGTTATTTGCCACCTTCGCCTTCTCTATGAAATCTAGCACTTCTTCATCGTATATCCTGCTGGTCTTCTGGCATTAGGATTTCAACCTAGCATCTTGTATGAGTTCTGTAATCTCCTTAGCTTCATTAGATTCCTTTCTTAGGGTTTTGAAGTCAAGGACAACTCTAGTTTTGCAGCTCTATCTTCTTAGATAGGCTTCTTTCTACTTGAGCTTTGTCGCTCTTGGATAGTGTATTAAAACGGGTGTTGGCCATTTTTGAAAATATTTAGGATTGAATTTGATCGCTCATTAAAGTTAAGAATTGAAAAAATTGAGGTAGGGTTTGCAGCAGAGGCTAAAAAAGTTTAAGAATTCTTAAAGAGAGAGAGAGAGAGTAAAAGTATTTTGGGTTCAAGAATTTTGCATAATTATCCCCTATTGAAAGTTACCGTTGTAATTTCAAAAACTGGTCGTTACATAATTTTCCATAATTCCAACCATTTATTTGATTGTTGCGGAAGTTTAGGCTGATAATTTTTAAAACCGTTCCTTTCTAAAAATAGAAATGCAGTATAGTGAAAATCAATGCTAATCTACATCTTACATGTGTAGTAGAGTGATACAGCATTGTTGGCCATTTACTTATTTAAATCAATCATACCCAATTCACTGCGAAATTTGATAAATTTACTCTCATCGAGAGATTTTATAAAAATGTCTACAATTTATTTTTTTTGGTTGTATATATTTCAATTTTATATGACATTTTTGCATATGATCCCTTATAAAATGATATGTGACTTCTATTTGCTTGGTCCTAGCATAAAAAATTGAATTTTTTCAAATTGTTATTGTAGACGTGTTGTCACAAAATATTGATATTTTTGAATATGAAATACTATAGTCTGTAAGCTGTAACCTCATCCATAATACCTGTGCTGCACAGCATCCTGTAGCTATTTATTCTACTTTTGTAGTAAATGTTGAGATAGTAGTTTGCTTCTTGCTAAACCATGATATCAATTTTGCACCAAAAATTGACATGTTCCACTTGTACTTTTTCTGTCAAACTTACAGCCTGTAAAATCTACATCTGAATAGTCTGTTATTATAAAATGTGATTCACTAGGATACCAGACACCCATATTTGGAATTCTTTTGAGACATCTTAGGATTCTCTTTACTGTAGTGTAATGGGATTTTTTGTGATCAGATTGTTACCTGGTACAGACATAGACTGAGTATAAGATATCTGGTCAAAAGAACTAAGTATAGCTATTGAACTTGTCAAAAGAATAGCTATGTTACTTCTCAAAATAAATTGTTAGCAACTTCTTTACGGGATTATATAAAAAGGAATGATCTTTTCTTTCCAAAAAGTATTAAGTCTGGCTCTGATACCAATTATAATTCCCAGATATACAACCTGTGAGAGGACGGATGAATATGTTGTTTTAAAACTTTTTCGATATAAGACAATAGATTGTTTAACTAGTACGCACTAATAGTTTTCTTCTGTCTTGGAATGTTCAAAATATCATCGTCCACCCTTCTGTCCTTTGATCCTCTTTTATAAGCTAAGGGCATGAGAACCCGTGACTGAACTATTCAAATGTTGACAGCTTTTTTTGTTTGCTAACAGTGACCCCATCACTAATGTTGACAAACTTGCTTCAGATTTTCTGATCCTAGTACAGATTCTCCATACCTCAAATCTTTGATTCGATAAATCCTTTAATCCTTGTAATCAACTCTGTTGCAATTTAGTCTGCATTAAATACCGTTGACACCTCGTCTACACCTGGTCACTGCTTACAATCAATTTGGAAATAAGAGAGTACAAAAATCTTTCTGATTGGCGACCAATGCTAGGGTCATGGGCCTATACCATACAAGGGCTTAGGCAAAATAATCATACATAGATAAAGAAAGTGGACTCAGCCTGACAGGGCAGGAAGTAGGTACCCTGTATGCATTTACTTGCTTTACAAGATGTCGTCTTTTTTGAAGCGGAATTTGATGTGCCGGGTTTTGTTGGTTGCCCGAAGGGCTATCTAATCAGATCAACTGTGTAAGCCGTAGCGCGCTAGCGTACGTACTCTTCCTCCATGAGCGAGATTCTGCCTAAGCAGGAAAGTGAGACTCCATCCAAATCTGCCAATCGAATCAAATTGGACAAAGGTGTTTGTTTGTGAGCCCATGCTCAAGTTTCGATCAATTTTTCATCTCAAGTTACAATTGGTTTAGTCGGTTATTTCAATTGGTTTTGGTCTATGCTCGATTCACGATTTTATTTCTTATTTTCTCAATTTATCTATGTTTGGAGCATGATTTTGTTCAATTTAGTAAAATCCCTAACTTCATATAAACTCTAATTGGGTTCATCATGAGGAAAATCATGATATTGTTCGTCCAAATTGGGGATTTTGTTATTGTTTTTCTTCTAAATTAATGATGTTGGGTTTCCGTTGAGAATTATATGCCCTCAACAACAAGATTAGTCCTAGATCCGGAAGCATTTACATATCGTTTTTCTTCCATGTATGTCTTAGCTATCTTGCTGAAATCTTCCTATAATTGTCTGCATCTGATGGCTCATATTACTCTCCATCTGTGGCCGTCTGTTCTTCTGCATCAAACCTAGACTGTAGATTACTAACCTGATTTCCAACCTAAGCACACTAACTACATCATGGTTTGAGGTCTACATCAAACCAATTCACTTATGATAATTTCTTCTTCATTCATCTTGTTCCCGTAGATCCACTTTGTACCAATGACTAGATGGTTAGGGATTAGATTCCATATATTTAGTCAGATGAATTGGTTCAACTTTTCTTGCATTGCATCTATCCATTTCGGGTCTACCAGTGCTTCAGACACGTTTTTAGGCTCCATCTTTGACAGATTATAAGACAAGAGACATTCATTTATTGTAGTAGATATGGTCATCCTCGATGCATCCTTCTCTTAGATTATCATATCAATAGAGTGGGGCTTTGCCCATCTGGCTCAAGACACCATCCTTGGAGCATCTTACGTTATAAGATCTTCAGACATTGTATGCTCAGGTTGGTCTGTCTGTTCAAGTGCAAGATTTCATTGTATCCTTAGAGTAGTCTTGTTGTCATACTCTATTTATCTGGTGTGTCTATTCAGATTTCATATGTATGACTTATGTTCATCTATTCAACATTGTTTAACGATATATCAACTTGCACGCATTCTTCATTAAACACGCAAGCTTCTCTCTACGAAAGGGCGTTAGTCTTATCAAAAGAAACAGAACAGAGTCTTCTATAGTCTTAGTTGACTTATTATATATATATTCTAACAGCCTTACGCACAATAGAGTAATCCAAAAAGATGGCTTCATCAGACTTAGCATTAAATTTATGAAGATATTTTGTATTATTTTCATGCACATAACACTTGCAGCAAAAAAAAAGAGAAAAAAAGAAAAAGAAAATAGCCAAGGTTCAGAATTCTTCGTTTCCATAGTTCATATGGATCAAAGTACGATTCTGAACATAGAATGTTGTATTTAAAGCTTCAGCCCAAAACATCTTTGGCAGATTACCTTCAAGCAGCATTGTTCAGGCAAGTTCTATCAAAGTCTGGTTCTTTCTCTCAACTACACCATTCTGTTAAGGGGTTCATGGGCCAGAAAAGTTGTGTTGGCTCAACTTGTCTTCTATCAAACTCAGTTTCATGGTCACTATTTATGGCGATCACATTTAATCCCTTTTCGTTATGAACCTGCCTCAAAATTCTTGTTAACACAACATGTGTCTCTTTTTGATGAGAGAAAAAAACCCAAGTATATCGTGAATAGTCATCAATGATGACAAATATATACTTCTTTTTTACGAAAGCCCCCACAGCTTTGTCACTGGCATCACACATAATTTCAAATGGATAATTGAAGGTAGGGTGATAGGAATGTGCAATCCTTCAAATAGTATAGAAATTGATGTAACAAAACTGAGGTGTATTAGTCATAATGTAGTTAGTGTGTTTAGCCTAGAAGTCAAGTAGGTAGTTGCAGTCTAGGTTGGATGATGGAGTGTAGACGGTTGCAGATGATGGACATCATCTCAGCCACCAGATGCAAACTACTACAAAGGACTTTGGCTAAGCAACTAAGACATTAGTTAGCAACAAAAGACCATCAAAGGCTTCAGGATCTGGGAATGAGCTTGTAGATAAGGATCAACACAACAATGCATGAAGTGCATTAGATCTGAGTACAGACTAGAGTTGCAACAGAGACTGGGTATAGACTAGTGTTACAATATGGGATACAGACTAAGGATGCGACAGAGACTAGGTACAGGCTAAAGGTTGCAACAGATGGAGTGCAGTAGAGATGATTGCTGAGGTAGGGTCAAAGGTCTGAAGTCATTTGAGGAAACACTTGAAGAGGACCCATCTGCAGTAGAGACAACTAACACTCCAGCTGAGACAACTCTATCAAAAGGAGCAAAAGAGCCAACAACAATGCAGACGATTGATGGTCAAGTTACAGCAGGAGTCACTCCTTCTCACGATGATGCTCATAACCTTATGAACATCTAATCCATGTCACCTTCCTCATTTGGATTGACAGCCAATGTAGTAGATCCACCATCTAAAGCACGAGTACCTTTGGATAGTGGGATCTCTGAAACTCAAACGACACTGGATCAATTGACACCAATAGCAATTAGGAATCTAAAGAAAGCCTTTAAAGATGATATTCAGATAGTCTCAGAACAGCCAAGACAAACAGCCGAACGGGTACCATCATCACCCTTAGAAACTACCACGGGCTACAGATTTAGAAAGCTGGATCAAGACATATATGATATGCACTCATGGACCAGAGATGTATTTCATGATCTTCTTGAAACTCTCCAGCCAATTGCAGAATACATAGGAGCATAAAGGGAGTCAGACACAAGACCTTTGAGGATTTTCTCTCTACACTCAACACTTTGGCAGCAGGAGTCATTGATAAGCTAAACCAAGCCAAGTCCACGAATCTTCGACATCAGCGGATCAGCAATTCAAACTTCAACACATTCAGAGGCAAAACCAAGGCTGAGCTAAGAAGAATTTAAACTACTATGCAAACTACCCAACAACAACTCAGTGAGCACATTCGGAACAATGACACAAGATGGGACTGCTAGAAACACAACTCCAAGTAGTGCAGAAGAAGGTCTTTACTGAACTCAAGTGTATAAGAACTGTCGTTAAAGCCCTACCCTCTACCCTTAATGCTAACAAAAAGAGGGAGAAACCCTCTGCAGTATAGCAGTAGACTCAGGGGGAGAAGCAGTCTGTAGTAAAGCGAAGAGCTGAAAAAGCAGAAGAAGAAATGTCTACCAAGTGATCCAAACATCACAAGGAACAAACCTCAAGGCAGAGGACTCATGGGGAGCAATCTTATGAAGAACGAAGATGACATCAGCATCACAGAGATTCAGAACAAAGGACTCCCAAGCGCAGTAGATGAGAAGAAGAAGAACATAAGAGTCAGCACAGCAAAGGAAAAGAGCATCAAAGGTAAGTATAAATATCTCTACTGCTGTTTCTTTCTTCTTTCTTTATGTTTTTGTTTGTAAAATGATAAGTAATGTATTTTAGCAATTATAAAAATTGTAAACTTGTTGTTTTACATAGGAGTTTTGTTAGCATCAATTTAGGGAGAGATTGATAGGAAAATGCAATCCTTCCAATTATATAGAAATTGATATAACCAAAACTGAGATGTATTAGTCATAATGCAGTTAGTATGTTAAGGCTAGAAGTCAAGTAGGTAGTTGGATGTTGGAGAGGAGACGGCTGCAGATGATGGAGATCAGATGAGCCACCAGATGCAAACTACAAAACAAAAAAGACTTTAGCTAAACACTTATGGCATTGATGAGCAACAAAAGAACATGAAAGTCTTCAGGATCTAGGATTGAGCTTGTAGATAAGGACCAACACAGAATGCATTAATGTGCAATAGATCTGTGTGCATACGAGGTTACAGTAGGGACTGGTGCAAGGGAGGTCTCACAGTACAGTATGCAGAGGTTGTGCTACATCCCAGCCTGTTGTGGATGTGGCCATGATGAGATCTTCAATTATGGGTAGTTCCTCCTCTTGTTCTTCCATTTCAGAGAGTTCCACTATGGTTTCTTCTTTTGCTTCTACCTCAGGAAGTTCCTCTATAGTTTGTTCAACTACAGAAGACTTTGTTTTAGATGGTTCATCTGAATGTTTTCTTTCTGCTGCAGGTTGTGTTACCTCAGTTAGTTCTGTTGCTTGAACCTCAGTTGTTTGCTCTTTAGCTACAAGGGCGATCACTACTTGTGTTTCTGCTGTCGATTCGTCTATTTCATATCCTTCTGCATGAAACTTAGCCATAGCTTCATCTTCTTTTGTAGGTTGATCTTCTGCTGGTTCCTCAGCTGCTTGTTCTACTGTAGGAGACTCTTTTGTAGTAGTCTCTACTGTGGTAGACTGTTCATGGACACCTTTATTTACAACTTGATCAATGATGTCATCATCATCATCCTGAGCATCAGGATGCTGTTGATTTCCACCATCATTACCATCATCACCTAATGGCTAATATTCTCCTAGGTCAGGTCTAGAGAGATAGTCATATATCTTCTCGATTGCAGCTTGGACATGTTTAATTAGGAGCTTTTTTAGTATAGCCTCAACTGCAGGTATGTTCACAAACTCAATAGGTCTGAGTATTGCGTGTCTGAGTCTGGTAGTCTTCAAGGTGGAGTCCTTGAATTCGACTGTGCCATTGAGAAGAAAGTGTACTTCCTTTGGTCTTGTTGATCTACTAGCCGTCTTCTTCTGAAGTTGAGCTAGTTGTAGGACTTTGGCTTCTGTCATTCCTTCAGTTTCTCCAATCAGAGTCTGAGATCCATCTGGATTGACTCTGTAAAGGGTCTTTGGTCCTGCGGGAATTAGCTTTAGTCAAGTAGATAGCGTTTGCCTTCCAGTCCTTGCTGGCCTTTGAATTGGCAGTTTGTGTTATGTCACAAACTCCTTAATCATCCTTTCCCTTTGTTCTTTCTCCTTAATTGGCAGGCTGAGATAGTTCTGCCCTCTGTAATTCGTTGAGGTCTGCTTCTATTTACCTTATCTCATCATGTGAGTATCCTTGATTAACAAGCTCTTGTCTCAATTGAGCTCGAGGTCCTTCCCTGACCTCTTGGTTGTTCTTTTGAGCTTTAAGGATAATGTTTTCAAGATGCTCGTCTGCTCCGACCTTAGGAAATTTCAATGCCAAATTGGCATCATGAAGTGGAGCTATCTTAGGTGCCTTTAGGGGTAGTGTCTTTGATGATGATGGTTCAGCAATTGCCCTCGTCTACAAGTGCATCTACCTCCATGTCAGTTGGCCCTGTAACTGAAAGATCTGAGATTGTCTCCTCATCCGAGGTCTGTATAATGAGTTTCCTCTTCATTTCCCTGACCTTCTTTAGCTTGATTGGTTGAGTCTTACTGGCTTGCTGTCTTTTTGTCCTAGGCACTGCTGTAATGGTCTCCACAGTTGCCTTTGGTGAGAGGGTTTCCTTCTAGTCTGCACGGCTGCTTTTGGAGATTACTATGTAGACTTTCTCCTAGTCTGCACACCTAGAGACGATTGTGACTATTATGTAGGTTTGATGGTAGTCTGCACAGAAACAGTCTCCTTTATCAATACAATAGGCTACTTGCCTATCTTTTTGACATCTATCTGTTTGGCCACCGTCCATGGCCTTCCCTCCTTATCAGAGAGCTTCAGCTTCTGTTTGAGAAAGATACTGATTATCCTTTCAAAAAATGGTTGCTTTGATTGCACAGCTTTGGCAAGCTGATGCATGAGCAATCTTGCCCAATTGACTTCATATTTCATGAGGATTGTACACATGATTTCTTGCTGATCAGTGATAATCTTATATTTCCTGAATTCTCGTGAGAGAATGACCTTCTTGGCAATATCAGAAAGCATCTTGTGTTGTTTAGATAAGAACTTCTTCATTGTTCTTATTCCTTAATTCCACTTATCTTCTGCAAGCACGCATGCCTCCCCCTTGTCACAATTATAGGTGGAATGATCCTCGACCCTTTGTTTAGTAGGTTGAAAGATTGAGCAAAGTCATCTGCCTTGATGTAGATTGCAACCTTTGATGAAGCAGAGGTGTAAGAGGTCAACTACAGATTGTCTATAACTTTGGCTTTATCAATGAAATCAAGTACTTTTTCATCATAGATTCTACTTGTTCGTTCGCAAAAGTACTTGAGCCCTGCTTCTTGAATGAGATCAGCAACTTTATTTACTTCATCTGATTCGTTTTGCAATGTGTTGAAATCGAACACTACACCAGCTTGGAGTTCGACCTTTCTTGATGGGCTCGATTAATCAGATCTAGTGCTCTTCTTTGAGATGTTTGATGGAGTTTTGGCAATCAAGAGTGTTTGTTAAAAGAACTTGAGAAAATTGAAAGCTAGGGTTTTTCAGTTTTTGATTACAGTATAGGGTTTTGAGATTAGAGAGAGAGAGAGTTAAAGCGCTTTACAGAGAGAGAGTATATGAGAATGTAAAGTGATTTTCATTTAGAAAAATTTCTCCTTTTATAGTCTCTAAAAATATTATCATTGTTAGAAGTTTCTAGCCATTACACAATATCAGCCAATTATTTTGACCATTGCGTGATTTTAGGAAAACCATTTTTTAAAGTTAATATTCTTTCAAAAAATAAAATATAGTATAACAATATTATTTCTGGTCTGCATCCACGTATGCAGCAAGCAGTAGAGCAAGAATGCTAGTCTACTTTCTACATATGTAGTAGAGTAGTAAAGCATTTTGGCAAGTTTCATTTTCTTAACTCATGTATACCCAATTCTTCTCTAAATTTAATAAACTTGCTCTCATCGAGAGGTTTTGTAAAAATGTTTGCAACTTGTTTTTTCGTTGGAATATATTTCAATTTAATGTGACCTTTTTGCACATGACCTCTGATAAAGTGACATCTGACATCAATATGCTTGGTTCTTGAATGAAAAATTGGATTTTTTTTCACAAAATATAGAGGTTTCAAAGAGTACCATACCATAATCTGCAAGCTGTGATCTCATTCATAGTATTTGTACATCACGACTTCTTATAGCTATGTAGTTTGCTTCTGCAGTAGAGGTTGACACAGTGGTCTACTTTTTGCTGAGCTAGGAAATCAATTTTGCACCAATAAATTGACATGATACACTTGTTCTTTTCCTGTCAACTTTACAACCTGCAAAGTCTGCATCTGAAAAACCTATCAGTGTAAAATCTGATTCCCCAGGATATCATACACCAAGGTTTGGAGTACCTTTGAGATATCTCAGGATTCTCTTTACTATAGTGTAGTGAGATTCCTTGGGATCAGATTGATACCTTGCATACACATAGACTGCATATTGAATGTCTGGCCTGCTACAGTAAGGTATAACAATGACTCTATTACTCCTCTATACATTGTTTGATTTATCTTCTTTCCATGTTCATCTTTATCTATTTTTATAGATGTGCTCATGGAAGTTTTCATAAGACTAGCACTTTCAAAGCCATTCTTTTTAATTGTGTTTTTTAAGTACTTGGATTGATTTATAAAGATTCCACTCTCTAATTGTTGTACTTGAAGTCCTAAAAAATATTTTAGTTCTCCTATTAAGCTTATTTGAAATTTGGATTTCATTAATTCTGCAAAACGTTCACAAAGTTTATTATTAGTGCAACAAATATAATATCATCAACATAGATTTGCACTAACAATATATGTTCCTTATTTTTCTTAAGAAACAGAGTGATATCTACTTTATCTCTTTCAAATTTATTTTCACATAGAAATGTTAAGAGAGTTTCATACCATGTCCTTGGTGCTTGTTTTAATCCAAATAATGCTTTGTCTAATCTATATACATATCTTGGATATTCAGAGTCTTTAAAGCCAGGAGGTTGTTCAACATAAACTTCCTCTTGCAGCTTTCCATTTAGAAAAGCACTCTTTACATCAATTTGATAGATTTTAAATCCTTAATATGCAGGGGCAAAGGTTTCATCAAAATCAATTTCTTCTTCTTGTGAGTATCCCTTAGCAACTAACCTAGCTTTGTTTCTGATGACTATTCCATTTTCATCAGATTTGTTTCTAAATACCCATTTGCAGCCTATAACTGGATAGTTTTTAGGTCTTGGTGTTAGATACCATATGTCATTTCTTTGGAACTCATTTAGTTCTTCTTGCATAGTATCTACCCAGTTTGGATCATTTAGAGCTTCACTAATTACCTTTGGTTCTATTTCTCATATAAAGTAAGCAGATACACATTCTGTATTTGTTGCTCTTCTAGTCCACACAGGTGCATTCTTATCTCCTATTATATCATCCTGTGTATGTGCCTTAATCCATCTTCTTTTATTTTGTTCATTAGTTTCCAATTGTTGTTGAGTTTGTTCTTCAATCTCTACTGCATTGTCATTATGTGAAGACGACTCTTCCTTGTCTGTAGTTTTAATGACCTCTTCTGCAGCCTATTTATTACATGAATATTCCTCATCAAATACATTTGCATTTCTTATGAATGTTTCTGATTCATCAAATAATACATGAACTGACTCCTCAACTATTTGTGTTCTTTTATTATACACTCTAAAGACTTTACTATTTATAGAATACCTTAAGAAATTTCCCTCATCTGTCTTAGGATCAAATTTCTGTAAATAGCTTTTATCATTATTGTGTATATAACATATGCATCCAAAAGCATGAAAGTATTTGACACTTGGTGTCTTTCCTTTTCACAATTCGTAGGGAGTCTTTTTATGAAGTTTGTGAATTATGCATCTATCCTGAGTATAGAAAGCTGTATTGATTGCTTCTGCACAACAGCTTTTAGATAAGTTTGTATTAGAAAGCATTGTCCTAGTTGTCTCTATAAGTGTTCTATTTTTCTTCTCAGCCACACCATTTTGTTGAGGTTTTCCAGGTGCTATGAAATTGTGTTTAATTCCATGATCATTGCACTAGTCATCTACTCCTGTTTGATTAAATTCAGTGTCATGAACACTTTTAATTGTGATTACTTCGATGCCTTTTTCAATCTGTCTTTGTCTAAGAAACCTTGTCAGCAGACTATAAGTCTCACTCTTTCAGTTTAAGCTTTCTACCTCAAGTATATCTGGTCAGCAGACCATAAGTTTCTTTGTCAAAGAAACCTTGTCAGCAAACATTACCTAAGTATATATGGAACAATCATCTACTATAACTAGAGTATACTTCTTTCAGTTTAAGCTTTCTACCTTAACTTGGCCAAATAGATCCATATGTAATAATTCAGAATTCTACTTGATTATGAAGAGTTTAATGGTTTAAAGCTTGCTCTAGTCTGCTTTTCTTCCTAACATGGTCTGTATTGTTTATCCTTTTTAAACTTTACTTGTGGAAGTTCTCTTATTAGGTTTTCTGAGGATAATTTGGCCATAGTTTTGAAGTTAAGATGAGCTAATCTTTTGTGTCATAGCCAGTTTATGTCTTCAGCTTCTTTAGTATAGAAACATGTTATTTGTTCTCACTGTGATGAATCAAAATCTACTGCATAAATGTTTGCTTTCCTTACTCCTAGTAATTTGACTTCTTGTGTGATTTTATCCTTTACTTGACATGTATCATAATTTTTATCATAAAATTTACTAATAGATAGTAGGCTATGTTCTAAGTTTTTAACATAAACAACATCTCTAAAGATTAAGGAACTTGTACCAAGGCTTCCATAATCTTTAGTTGTACTTGACTTTCCTTCTCCAAATATGACATGAGGTCCGTGTTCCTTTCTATAATCTTCGAGTATGGATTTGTTCCCTGTCATGTGTCATGTGCATCCATTGTCCAGATACCATATGCCTCTTTGTGTTTCCTGTGTTGAAAACATAGAGAGCTTGTACATGGTACCCACTTATATGGGTCCTCATTTATTAGTTTTTGGAACCCACACTTGACTTATCTTCTTGTGAGAATTCCAGCATTCAAAGGACTTGTGGCCACATTTGCCATAGGTATAAAGCAGTAGACTGTTGGCCTACTAATAGATAGTAGGCTATGTTCTAAGTTTTTAACATAAACAACATCTCTAAAGATTAAGGAACTTGTACCAAGGCTTCCATAATCTTTAGTTGTACTTGCCTTTCCTTCTCCAAATATGACATGAGGTCCGTGTTCCTTTCTATAATCTTCGAGTATGGATTTGTTCCCTGTCATGTGTCATGTGCATCCATTGTCCAGATACCATATGCCTCTTTGTGTTTCCTGTGTTGAAAACATAGAGAGATTGTACATGGTACCCACTTATATGGGTCCTCATTTATTAGTTTTTGGAACCCACACTTGACTTATCTTCTTGTGAGAATTCCAGCATTCAAAGGACTTGTGGCCACATTTGCCATAGGTATAAAGCAGTAGACTGTTGGTCTTGTGCTTATTAGTGGTCTACTCCATTTGACATGAGCAGACTTGACTGGAGTATGGCTTTCTGCATGTTGTTCTCAAGAAGTTACTCCATGCTGAGTAGTTAGGTGCATACAGAGCTTCATAAGGCCTTTTATTAAATCTATTTTTGAGATTCTTGGCCTTAAGTATCTTATGATATTTTTCATCAATCCATACTGAACATGCTCCAGTCCTTCTGGGTTTGAGTAGTAGAGATCTTACTTTAGAGTAGAGATCTTTTCTGTAGACTGTTACTTTGCACAGTCTGTGCAGCAGAGCTTTTACTCTTGTGCGCATCTATTGTAGTAGAGGTATTCCCCTTCTGCACATCTGATGCTGTTGAGGTGTTCCTCTTCTGTACTATTTTTGCAGTAATATGCTTTGCTTATTTGGTAATGACCTTTTTGTTTGCATCATTGTGCAACCAATCATTATATCCTAACCCTGTTTTATAATGGGAGGATTGACCTGTGTTGAGCAACTTTTGCAAACATAGGGTCTTACTATTCCAAGCATCTACTTGTTCATGAAGCTTAGTGTTTCTCAAGGTAAGTGTGTCCACTACTGCATTGAGAAGTTTCACCTTTTCATTAGCTTCTTTCAGTTCATCTTGAACATTGATTAGACTATTATTAGTCTCTTTATTTGTTAAATTGTATTTCTCTTTGAGATTTGCAATCTTCTTAAGATGTTTTATATTTTCCTTTAAAAGGGAAATAATGTTCTCCAAGGTTTCTTGAAATGCTTTCTTCAATTCCTCTATAGTGGCATCTGAATCAGAAAGATCAAATACCTGCTATTGTTCATCCTCCTTGGCCATGAGACATAGCTGAGAATTTGATATTCTTTGCAGCATAGGCTTTGCCTCTTTCTTTTCTTCTAGAGGTACCTTTGTTGTGGTCTCTTTTGAATTTAGGTGCAGATGAATTTTGTGTTGGTCGTCTGCATTGTGTAGCAAAGTGCCCTGGTCTGCCACAGTTGTAGCAGACTTCCTTTTCTGCTGCCTTTGTTTTTATGGGGGAGTTCTTTTTGAAATTCCTTTTCTTGAATAGCTTTTTGAACTTCTTTCCTATAAATGCCAGTTCTTCAGACAGACCTTGTTCACTTGTAGACAAGGTATCACTGTTCTCCTCTTCTACCAGGGATTTTAGAATTCTTTCTTGAACTTTGAAAGATGATGTCTTGTATTCTTTCGTCTATTGAGTAGAGATGTGCAAGCATCTTTAGTTTCCAATGGTTGAACTTGTCAAATGAGCATGATGGAGGTTCTCCACTGTTAGGATACTTGGGAAACTTTGGTGGTGCCATTGTTCTTCACTAAAACAAACTGTTAGTAACTTCTTTGCAAATAAGATAATGACCTTTTCTTTCCACAAACTGTTAAGTCTGAAAAGTCAGGCTCTGATACCAATTGTAAGATCCAAGTTTCAACCTA
>LIEC01010861.1:13562-71941 GCA_001925005.1 Drosera capensis | reverse complement strand
TTTCAATTTTATTCTCGTTCTCAACAAACCCCCCTCCTCCCAAATATTTAAAGGAAATTATTATATTGACAATTTAATTCACAAAATTTGAAAAGACTATTTTTTGTAGAATCGACTAGTGCTCGTCACTTTTACATTTTCATCTACTATTGTGTAGTGTGAAATAAGAGTTCAACCCAATAATACAACCAGCTGTAAGTATTCACATACTAACTACCTTTTTATCCGAACCAAGTGTGCATCTCAATCCAATATTAGGTTGGACCAATAAAAATAAACAAAGCAGGTGAAAGGGATGGTCAGCTATTTGGTCATGTGGAGGTAAGGTACAAGGGTAGGAATAGGGTACGAGTCAAGATAATAACAATCTATGCATCCATCCCCATTAAGGAATTATGCCCAAAACATAAGCACACTAACCACAGTAAACCAAATATACATCATCCTCGAGTCACCCCTTTATTAGATAGGTGATTTCTCGAAATCTAAACAACTTTGATAAATAAAAAGCACTTTTTTTTGAAACTATTAAAAAAACAAAGGCGCCACAACCTTCGCACATTATGTACCACATTACAACACAATGAACTAACCATGCCATACAAAATATCTCACTATCGTCACCTTGACTCGTAAATATGAAACTTTTCAAAAGGATTCTTTTTTGGAGTTCATGGCATGAGAATTATAAAGCAACCCCGATAATGAATATATACATTCTCAATCAAAACAATGTATCACATAAAGTATGAGAGGAAAGGAAGGAAATTAGGGGAATAATAGCATTAGGTAAAGGAGGTCTAAAAGGTTATGGCTACACAAAGAAGTGGAATAAATGATTAACAATGCATATCTCTCCGTCTTACCACTACCAAGTAGGTAGTAACTAAAGCTCATTGTATTATAAGAGTTTAATCTTATTGTTGCTCTCACATCCCGTGTTTAACATCACCCCCGTACGTGCCTTGCTAGCAATGTTATCCTATCGATACTTTGGATGAAATTCCGCTACGTAGCCGAGTTGGGTTTCAAGTTAGGCCATTCTTTTTCTAGTATGAAATCTATCTCATTTCTTTGTTTTAAGTTAACACATTTTGCATAGCTCCTAGAAACTCTTGTGTAAATTCTTTCACTAAAACAATTTTGGACACACTTTCTAAATTCTTTTAAGAAAAACTATGATCCCTTCCATTGAAGTAATTTTCCACATAAATAAGTATCAAACGCAAGGCCAATACAGAACATTTATTCACTAACATGCTCATGAAAGCTTAAAATAAATCCTAGATGAAAACATGACTCAACCAGACACTCAACTAGACCCTAAAGATTCATATGACTCTATCATAAAATTCCCCTTTCCTAAGGTTAACTAAAACATTATCCCCAATGTTTAGAAAAGAATAAAAAAGAGGAAAAGAACTCACAAAGATTACTGAAGTGAAGCGGTTGCCTCTGCAAAAGTTGCTACGACAAAATCAAGAACTTCTCGTACCTCAGCTCGCATCTCGTTTTTCTCTGCTTTAATCATGGTGACATCACCTAGACAAATCAGCTCCTCGGCTCGCATTCCTCAAGAATCACATTCTGACATGCTAACTTTGTATGAACATCGAACTGATCCCTCGTCCGCTGCTGACGAGATGAACTTGACCCATTCAAATGGATGGGATCATCAAAGTGAAGTGTCGTCGAAAAAGGTATACCTGCAGAAGGAACAAAAGGCATCTTCCAATCCGCCTTAATCTATAGTGTGGTCCACATCTGGGAGAGGAATCATAACATCTTCTTCTTTTCAAACTCCATAAAGCTATAATATTCATAGATCGACATGTCTCCAATCCAATGCGTAATGATCCCTTAGCCTTGTCTAAGCTTTCAACTACATAGTTGAGTTTCTTTGCAATAGCTGTGATGAATCCACCCACGCAAATATCACCCGTGTCCTTCTTACTCAACATATCCATATGATGAAGCAAGAAGTATCCGGTATCTACTTTAAGCTCTTTCACAATCACATACAAGAAAAACAACTGTTTCTCTTAACATTCTTAACACTTATGCCCCTACCAAAAATATAGTTCGACATAACTTGATGTAGGTAGCAAAAGTTTGGGTATTTGAGGTAAGATGACTTAGCTCTTCCCCAATTCGAATTGACCATTACGAGAGAGAGAAGGAACCAATGAAATCTTTTTCCAAAATGAAGCCACTTTTAAAAGATCTCAGAACAAGACGTAGTTTACCTGACGATAATCCCAGCAAAGCATTGAATTGAGATAAACCAAATTTATGCTCAACATTGAACATCCGAAACTGAGTCTCACTATGAATTTGAGACTCATACGGACACACTTTAACGCTAAGAGAAGAAATGAATTCTAGCCTAAGACGTACATATGTCGGATCCTTGTGCCTCATGAATGTCCCCCAACCAATTCTATTAATTAACCATTCCTCATGATCAAGCAGTCCCAATTCTGTCAACGCCTTTTCATCAATTCATGACCTTACACTTAGAAAGCATATCGAATTTCTCCTCATGTTCTTTGTCTCTAAAGTCCATATCATCATATAGGAGGATTAGTAGAAGTGTCACAAACTTGAGCACGCTTAGAAGTAGCGGGTCGTGTTGATGATCGTTTCTTTGACGTCGAAGCTCTAATCTTTGAACTCGCTTTTTTGGCCTTGAGGGACTTTGCTTTTACAGTAGCTGCTTTAGTTTTCGACTTGTTTGTTCTTGCCATTAGTACAATGAAAATATAACAACAGAGCACAATAGAGATCTACAAACTAAACTAGAAGCAGTCTTAAATAAACTGTAGTGGAATCCTCAACAAAAGACTAGAAACTGAAAAGAGCTGTAGCACCCTTCTCTACCCAAAACAGACATGAACACCAACTTAAAAAATTAAACCTCAGATCTCTGAAACAAGACTAGTCCGATCAACCACTAGTCCTATAAAAACATTTATGCTTTATGAATTATGTGGTGTTTATTTTTGCTTGCGATACTATTTTATCTTTCTTTTTTTTAGTGATTGCTACAGGTTGTGAAGAATCTCAAAGGATGATGATGACAACCTCAACATTATCATAATGTCAAAAAAAAAAAAAAAAAAAAAAAAAAAAAAAAAAAAAAAAAAAAAAAAAAAAAAACAACAACAACAACAACAACAAAAAGAAAGAAAATTAGTGAGATTATTCCTTATCTTTATCTTAATTTATTTTTGTCATGGCTTATTATTATCAATCAAATGGTCAGGTGAAATTAGCAATCTTACAAAATTCTTATTCTTAAACATTAGAAAAAATTGTCAAAATGATTAAAGAAATAAATAATAATATGAGTATTAGGCCATGTGAAAATTAGTTAAATGTGGAATAACAAATTAACAATTGCCCAACTTTTCAATCCTATGGATATTCCAATGAAATGAACATATTTTTGCAATCATCACAACCAAAATATGGATCTAATGTTTATTATAATTCTTATAGCGATCGATGGTTAGATCATCAAAATTATAATGGGGGTTATCAAGATTTTCATTCATCAATGTCTAGTAATTATTATGACTATTCAAATAGTCAATCCTCAAGACCATACTCATAAGATTCAAATTCTGTGTCATTAGAAGATATGGTCAAAATGATTAAACATAACCAACATATTATTCAAGAAAAATTTGATGCTAATAAGCATATATTACAAAGTCATATTTATCAACTCAAAGCTATACCATGTCGAGTTGAAACTCTAATTCATACCAATTCACTTAATGAATTTGAACAACCACAACACGATGAAAGTTCAATCATATTTAAAGGTAGTAATGAATTGTTAGAAATTAAAAATTCTGATCAAAATCGAATTGAGGATGAGTTGGATGATGACTTTGATCTACCTTGAGAATATTTTATTGAGAAGTATTATAATAATACAAAATAAAAAATCAACCAGAACTTTCTACGGATTCTATTAATATTGATGCTTTGGAAAAATCATTGAATTCATGTTATGAACTTAATCAAGAAGGTTTTGAGCAAGATATTGAAAATGTTCAATCTGATTCAAATGTTTCAATTTCTATTGAGTGCCAACAAAAATCTTTTTTAGCCTTGAAAAATGGAATGTCAAACTAATCAACTCGCTTGTGAAGACAGTCAATTAAACACTCTAATTTTCAATGAAATGGAATTTGATAAGTCACATAAACAAGACAATGATGTGATAAGTGAAATTGATGAAGATTTATTGGGAGTTGAGAATTTTGAACAAAACGAAACGCAAAATGAGTTTGGTAAAGAATTTTTTACGCTAGATAATGAGTTTGAACTTGAAGATGATGAGTTTAAGAACTTTAATGAAACTTATTTTAATGGTCAGTTCATTACTCTTTATGATTTCATTGAATTCAAAAAGAAAGTTGTAAGGTCTAAGTTTCAACCTGTAAGTTCAAACTCTTTGAGTTTACCTCTATTTGGCTGTGATGATTTGTTTTTAATAGTTCTAAATATCAAGCAATAAAGGCAAGTAATGGGAACAGTATTTATACTGGTTCAGACACTCGTTATCAAATGGTAATTGAGAGCTTAATCGAGTCTTCCCTTAGTGACTAGTATAGTCAAGTCAAGAGGTGAGTATCACTATCTTTTTGCTTGTAGCTTACAAGAAAACTCCTTTTTACAAGCTATCTAACTTGTGCAAAAGATGAAGGACTTAAATCCTTTACAAAGATCCAAACTCAGGACTCTATTGCAAGATGTGTTCTTCTAGAGACTAGTGATTTCATTGTGAGCTTCACGAATGAGCTCTCTTGAGCAATCTTTATACTTTTGATTGCTTTGCACGCTTGCCTTTTAATCACGTTCAACAGCCTTTATTCAATTAGCCTCAGCGATACCCTTTTATAGGCTCAGGGAAAGGAGTTTCGTTGTACAGTTTATGAATAAGAAATCTGTTTAGAACGTAGCATGCTTTGTTTACTTCTTCTCCACGATAACATTTAGCTAAGTTAGAGTCATGCAATATTGTCCTACTAGCTTCTATTAGGGTCTTATTCTTTCTTTCTATAACCCCATTTTATTTTGGGGTTCTAGCTGTAGAAAAGTTTTGACTAATTCCATTGTCATTGCAGTAATGATCAAAACTATATTGACGAAACTCAGCTACATGATCACTTCGTATTGCAATAACTTCTAGACCCTTTTCGGGTTAAAGTTTCCTAAGATGTCTTGTTAACACATCACATGTTCACTTTTCTTGTGTAGAAAGAATATCAATGTATACCTAGAGTAATTATCTACAATGACTAATGTGTATTTATTTCTACTTAGGCTTTCAACCTCAATTGGACCAAAAAGGTCCATGTGCAGTAGCTCTAACATCCTTACTGTTTGATCAATATTGATGCTTTTAAAGCTTGCATTTATTTATTTGCCATTTTTGCAAGAGGCACATAGCTTGTCCTTACAAAATAACTAAATTCTGAGAGGTAATTTTTGAAAAAAATTTCAAACTTAAATATGCCAGACTCCTATGCCAAAGCCATGGCATCTTTTCTATTCATTTGTGTAAAAGAAAGTGGTGTCAATGGTGAAGAGTTTATGAAATCTACAATGTAAACATTGCCATATCTTCTCCCAGTTAATTTAATCTCATTCGATTTAAGATCCCTTACTTCACACAGGCCTTTGATGAAGTTCAGATTATAGCCCTTGTCACATAATTGACTTATGGATAAGAGGTTATGACCAAGTCCTTTAACATAGGTCACATGCTTAAAGACTAGTAAACCTGTACCACGGGTTTCATAGGTTTTAATCTTACCAGCCATACGGTCACCAAAGATTACTTGGGGACCATCTTCTTCTATGAAGTTTGACAGTAAGACCTTTGTAGGGTTCGAGTTTCAACCTAGAGAGGGGTGAATAGGTTGTATAAGACTTTAATGGTCTTTTTGTGCTGAATAATGATCTTGTGCAGACTGGTGCAGTATGCAGACTACTCAGGTAGTCTGCAAATGAGACTGTCTCGTCTGCACTTGAAATTTATGACTCTTTTTGAGTCTTTATCTATATTTCGGGTGTGATGATTTATCATGAGCAGTTCTAAAATCAATATAATGAAAGCAGTAAATTGACACAGAGTTTATACTGGCTCATACACTCGATATCAAATGATAATCGAGAGCTTAATTCAGTCTTCCCTTAGTGACCAGTGTAATCAGCCTAAGAGAGAAATATCACTATCTTCTTGTTTTTCAGCTTGCAAGAAACTCCTTTTCACAAGTTTTCTTCTGAGTCTTGAGCTAGATCTTTGCACAGCTCTGAGTCTTGAGCTCTACTACAAAAGAGTTGTTCTTCTGTAGACTAGTGATACTTCTCTTTTCTGTATCTTTTCGATTTAGCTCTCTTGAGTATGCTTTTTTGAATGTATATTGCTTTTCACGCTTGCCTTTTAATCTTATTCAACAGTTCTACTTCAATGAGCTTCAACGGTTCCCTTTTATATGGCTGAAGGAACGAACCTTCTTGCAACGTACTATTTCTGGCAGTCCACTCATGTTCCTCATTATCTCGTTTCTGATGTTGGCAGACCACTTATGTCTCCACTATCTCGTTTCTGATGATGGCAGTCCACTGATGTCTCCACTATCTCGTTTCTGATGATGGCAGTCCACTGACTCCAGAATTAGTGTCGTTGATACTTTAACTTGAATCTTCACTTGACTGACTTCAACCCTGTGACCCCACACTAGCAATCATCTCTACTGTATTTCATATTGCTGCATGATCTCGTCTGCACATAATCTCTACTGCAACATCTCGTCTACACACAGTCTCTGCTGCAACATCTCGTCTGCACAGTCTCTGATTCAGTTTATGTCTTGCTATGTTGGTCCTAGTCTGCAACCTCAGTCTTTTGTTGTGAAGCCTTCATGTTCTTTCGTTGCTTGTCAATATACTAGTTGTTCATCCAAAGTCTTCATAGTAGTATGCATCTGGTGGTCTGCACTATGCCTCTGCATTTGCAACCATCTGCACTCTTGCATCTAACCTAGACTGCAACTACCTACCTGATTTCTAGCCTGAACATGCTAACTATATTATAATTAATACATTTAAGTTTTGTTACATCAATTTTTATACAAACGAAGGGATTGCACATTCCTATCAATCTCCCCCTAAATTGATGCTAACAAAAACTTCTATGTAATACAACAAGCTTTCTTGTTTCATACAGAGTTTGTATATTTTTGAATTTAAATTTCAACTGAAAATTGAGATTTGGACTTGGAACATTTTTAGTCTTACCTTTGATGCTCTTTCCCTCGTCTGCGTTGATATCGCTTTTCCTCCTCGGATTCCCTGCTACGTTTCCTATGTCTGTCTTCTTCATGATGTCTTTATCTCTTAGGATCGCTTCCTTGTTCTCTAGAATTCTTTCTCTTTGCTTCAGAGGTTTTCTCCTTCGCCCCCTGAGTTTCAGAGGGGTTTTGTTGTTGCTCGTCTGCATCAGGTCTCTACTGCTCTTCAGAAGGTTTCTCCCCTTTTTTGTTAGCACTCAATGCAGAGGTGAGGTTTTCAAGAGCCATCCTGACCCCCTTGAGTTCAGAGTGAATGTGTTTCTGGACTACTTGGAGCTTGGTCTCGAGAAGGCCAAACTTGATGTCATTGATTCTCATGTACTCATCAATGTTCCTTTGTGTCGTCTACATGGTGTCATTGAGCTTGCGAAGTGCTGCAGACTTTTGCTCCTTGAATTTTCTGAAGTTAAAGATGTGTGTTCGTTGAGTGTGAAGATTCACTGATCTGGTTTGCTTCAATTGAGAAGTGACTTCAGTAGCCAGATTGTTGAGTTGTTCTCCAAATGTGGCAAATATTGAGTTGCAAGTCTCCTTTTCTTCTTCGAGGTTGGCTGCAAGAGGTTCCAAAGTCTCAAGAAAGTCTTTGAAAGCAGTCGTGATCCAGGAGTGCATTCCAGAAGTCTCGTGTTCCATCTGACGCAGTCTGTATTGAGTTGAGTTCTCTGAAGATGAAGATGAAAGCCTTGTACCCTGTACATGAGGTTAAACAGATAGAATATGAACTTCAGGGTCCTCAAAGACTTGCTTTAAGTCCCTGATGGCGGAGGGAGTCATCGTGGGGGTTGAGGTTCCACTATACATAGGTGCCAGGTTTGCTGAGGGAAATTGAGAGGCTATTTGTGTGACTTGAAATACAGTACGTGGAGTGAACACAATGTCTTCAATGGCTCGCAGTGGAGTGATTTATTGATTATCTACAGCATCTGGATTCAATATGTCTTCAGCAATAATCTCATCTGCGGAGTTGAGAATCTTGTCTGCAGGTATGGTGATTTCAAAGGATTGAATCTCGCTTTCAGAGAAGTTTTCTTCAAGGGCTGGAAGCTCGTCTGTGTATTGAGCCTCATCTTCATCCTCATGGATTGCTGTGTTGGCGACAAGAGCAATGATTAATGGTGTCTCATCAATAGATTCATCAGTGGAGAGTGCTTCAGTGTCTTTTATAGAGAAAGGTTCAGCTGCTTGGTCCTCAATGGATTCATCTGCAGGTTTCAGTTGCTTGATTACAGTTCCTACGTGCTCATCTGCAGAGTTGATTTACTCGACTGCAGTTTGCAAGTGCTCGTCGGTAGTTTGCAAGTGCTCGTCTGCAGTTTGCAAGTGCTCGTCTGCAGTGACGATTTGCTCGTCTACAATTTCCTTGGGGTTAGATTGTTCAGCTGCTATTGACTGCAGTTTCACTCTTTCAATAGCAACTTGATTGATGATTGCATCTTCATCATCATGAGGATCTGGTTGGGAATGATCATCTCCGTCATCATCATTTTCATCATACCCATCTGGTTGATGTTCACCCACGTCAGGGCCAGAGAGGTATTCATGTACCTCATCAATAGCAGCCTTGATATGCTTCTCCAGGATGCGCTTGAGTTCGGCTTGAATCGGTGGAGTGTTGACAAACTCAACGTGCTTAAGGAGACAATGCTTGAGTCTCTTAGTCTTCAGGGTTGAGTCCTTGAACTCAAGGGCTCCATTTGGTAGGAAATGAGCTTCTTTGGGTCTTGGGGCATGGCTGACTTCTTTCTGTTGGAGTTGGACCAGTTGGTGAATCTCCCATTCTGTCATACCAGTTATATCACCAATCAATGTTTTGGATTGGTCTGGATTGATCTGGTATAAGGTTTTGGGACCTTGAGGAATCAGCTTTGGTCTTGCTAACCTTGTGATCCTCCTTGTGGTTCTAGTTGAAGTTGGTGCTTTAGAGGTTGAGGGTTCCAGTGTTGATGCTAGTGGTGCAGATGTTGAAATTCCTAGCATAGCAGATGGTGTGAAAGTTGTTCTGGAACTCTTCACAGGCAGTTTGTGTTGTGATACAAACTCCTGAAGTAATTTTTCGGTTTGGATCTTCTTCTATATCTTTCCCTGAGTCCTTTCTGCAAGTAGTTGAGTGTCTATGGTCTTCTGCTGTCATAGATGAGCCTCAACTTCTTTGATAGTCTTCATCACTGATTCAATGATCTTCTCAGGGGATTTTTCTGGAGCTGTTGTGGTAGTTGTCATCCACGCAGCAGTTACAGTAGTTGGTTGAACATCTGCAACCTGTGTGGTTATCATTTTTCTTTCTGAGAATGGAACAACAGCTGTTGTTATTGAGGGTTCTGCTGCTAGAGGTTGGATTGAGAGGGATGGTGCAACAGAGGTGCGTGAGTGAGGAGTAGTCTGCAGTGTGGACATCTTGGCCTCAATGTCCTTGATCTCCTGCTCTCTGTAGCCTTGTGCAGCAAGATCCTGTCTGAATTCATCTCTAGGACCTTTTCGTATTTCTTGAAAGCTGACTTGTGCCTCCAAGATCAGATTTTGAAGATTTTCAGTCACTCCATCCTTTAGCAGTTGGATGTCCACGTTTGCATCATGAAGTACATCAACTTCTGATGCTTTTGGTGGTACTTTGGATGAGGATGGTTCTGTGATTTCTCCAGTATGCATTACTACAGACTGGTCAGTGATCTCTATAGTCTGTATTGTTTCAGACTGAACTTCAATTTCTACTAAGGCATTTGAATCGTCTCCAGGGTGGTCAGACTCTGTTTCCTCTTCAGAGGATTGCACTATAAACTTCTTCTTTGTTGGCATAGACTCCTCCATCTTTTGCTTTGCTGGAATCTTCTTGATTGGTTTCTTTGCAGAGCGAGTCTGCACTACACCAGTGGTCTGCTTCTTGACCTTCCTTCGCGTCTGCAGTTCCACAGGCTTCTTTGACTCATTTGCAGATTTCTTGCTGAGTCCTGGTAGAGCTTGTCCAATCTTCTTCACATCGATTTTCTTCTTTTGATTCCATGGTCGTCCTTCCTTTTCAGAGAGCTTCAATTTCTTTCCAAGAAGGATGCTTATAATCCTTCCAAACAGTGGTATCTTCGCCCTTACTGCTCTAGCAACCTGGTATATGAGTAAACTTGTCCAGTTTACTCTTGTCTTAGTGAGAATTGCACACATGATCTCCTGTTGGTCGGAGGTGATTTGGTCTGTGCTAAATTCCCTCTAAAGAATTGCTTTCTTGACAATATCTGTAAGAAGCTTGTGTTCCTTTGAAAGGAATTTCTTCATTGTTCGAATCCCTTCTTTCCATTTGCCTTCACTTAGCATTACTTTTCTTCCAAGCTATACAATCTCCTTTGGAATCATATCGGATCCTTCGTTTGGCAAATTGAACCAGTGCGCAAAATATCAGCGATGATCTGGATAGTTACGCCTCTTGCAGTAGAGGTGTAGGTGACTTGTTGCAAATTTGCTGCAATTTGCCCCTTGTTGACAAAGTCTGTAACTTCTTCTTCATATATCGGGCTTGTTTGTTCACATAGGGATTTCAGTCCAGCCTCTTCAATGAGGTCGATTATGTCTCTGACTTCTTCTTGTTCATCAGAATCGAATTGAAATCAAACACAGCTCCTGTTTGAATTTCAATCCTTTTCGAAGGACTCCTCTGTGATTCAGAGGATGTCGGGTTTCTCTTTGATGTACTTGAGGGAGTGTTGACCATGTTTTGGAAGGAGTTTCAAAGATTGAATTGAGATTGAGAGAAGTTAGGATTTTGTGCAGTAGAGTGCTTAAGAGAGAGAAAACGAGATTTGGTCGTTTTAGAGAGAGAGAAAGTGATTAGAGAAAAGTGTTCTTCTGATTGAAGAGAGTGGTTTTTATACTCATTTGGAAAATATGATCGTTATCAGTGCCTTTTCTGGCCGTTGCGCAGTAATAGTCATTTATTGACTGTTATGCGTTAATTTAGGAAAGTAGTTATTTGACATTCTTAAAATAATTTAATTTCCTAAAATAGATGCGGTAGAGAAACTTGACTCTAGTCTGCAACAATTTTGAAAGAAAATGCTAGTCTGTAATCTACACTACAGTAAAGCAGTCAAGCATTCTTGGCCAAACTTATTGATTTAAATCAAGTATACCCAATTCTCTACGAAATTGAATGAACTTGTTTTCATCAAGGGGTTTTGTAAAGATGTCTGCAATTTGTTTTTCTGTTGGAATGTATTCCAATTTGATATGACCTTTTTGCACATGATCCTTGATAAAATGATATCTAACATCAATGTGCTTGGTCCTTGAATGAAAAACTGGATTTTCTGAAATAGCCATTACAGATGTATTGTCACAAAATATAGAGGTCTTAGAGAATACTATACCGTAGTCTGCAAGTTGTGACCTCATCCATAGTATCTGTGCAGCACAGCTTCCAACAGCAATGCATTCAGCTTCTACAATAGAGGTAGATACGGTAGTCTGCTTTTTGTTGAACCATGATATTAATCTTGCTCCGATAAATTGACATGATCCACTTGTGCTTTTCTTGTCAACTATACATCCTGCAAAATCTGCATCGGAATAGCCTATGAGTGTAAAATCTGATTCCCTAGGATACCATATACCCAGATTTGGAGTGCCTTTAAGATATCTTAGGATTCTTTTTACTGCACTATAGTGGGATTCTTTGGGATCTGATTGATATCTTGCACAGACAGAGACTGCATATTGAATGTCTGGTCTACTTGCAGTAAGGTATAATAATGATCCTATTATTCCTCTGTACATGATTTGATTTATTTTCTTTCCAGGTTCATCTTTTTCTATCTTCACTTGAAGTGCTCATTGGGGTTTTCTAATCCATACTTCTTAATTGTATTCTTTAAGTATTTGGATTTATTTATGAAGATTCCACCTTTAAGTTGTTGTACTTGCAGTCCTAGGAAGTATTTAAGTTCTCCCATTAAACTCATTTGAAATTTTGATTTCATTAGTTCTGCAAATCTTTCACAAAGCTTATCATTAGTGCATCCAAAGATTATATCATCAACATAGATTTCTACTAGCAGTGTGTGGTCCTTATGTCTTTTTAGGAATAAAGTGGTATCAACCCTGCCTCTTTCAAATTTATTCTCACATAGAAATGTTGAGAGAGTTTCATGCCATGACCTAGGTGCTTGTTTTAATCCAACAGTGCTTTATCTAACCTATACACATGCTCTGGATGTTCATAGTCTTCAAAGCCAAGAGGTTGTTCAACATAAACTTCCTCTTGCAGCTTTCCATTTAGGAATGCACTCTTTACATCCATTTGATGAACATTAAATCCTTGATATGCTACATAGGCAAGGAACATTCTTATAGCTTCTAATCTTGCTACTGGTGCAAAGGTTTCATCAAAATCAATTCCTTCTTCTTGTGAGTATCCCTTAGCCACTAGTCTAGCTTTGTTCCTGATGACAGTTCCATTTTCATCAGTTTTGTTTCTAAACACCCATTTGCATCCTATAACTGGATAGTTTTTAGGTCTTTGTGTGAGGTACCATACCTCATTTCTTTCTAATTCATTCAGTTCTTCTTGCATTATATCTACCCAGTTTGGATCTTTTAGTGCTTCATTTATTACCTTGGGTTCTATTTCTGATATAAAGCAGCTAGACAGACATTCTGCATTTGTTGTTCTTCTGGTCTGCACAGATGCATTTTTATCTCCTATTATGTTATCTTGTGTGTGTGCTTTAATCCATCGTCCTTTGTCTTATTCATTTGATTCTACTTGTTCTTGAGGTTGTTCTTCTACCTCTGCTGTAGTGTCAATATATGCAGACGACTCTTCCTCGTCTGCAACTTTAATGATCTCTTCTGCAGCCTGTTCATTGCATACACATTCCTCATCAAATACATTTGCATTTCTCAGGAATATTTCTTTTTCATCAAATGATACGTGTACTGATTCTTCAACGGTTTGTGTTCTTTTATTATATATTCTGAATGCTTTGCTGTTTGTTGAGTATCCTAAAAAGATTCCCTAATCTCCCTTTGGATCAAATTTCTATAGATAGTTTTTATCATTGTTGTGTACATAACAACTGCTTCCAAAGACATGAAAATATTTAACACTCGATGTTTTTTCTTTCCACAATTCATATGGTGTGTTCTTATAAAGCTTGTGAATTGTGCATCTATTTTGAATGTAGCAAGCTGTGTTTACTCCTTCTGCCCAGAAGCTTTTGGATAAGTTTGAATCAGACAGCATTGTTCTAGTTGCCTCTATCAATGTTCTGTTCTTTCTATCAGCCACACCATTTTGTTGTGGTGTTCTTGGTGCTGAGAAGTTGTATTTAATTCCATGATCATTACAGTAGACATCTATTCCTGTCTGATCAAACTCAGTATCATGATCACTTTTAATTGTGATTACTTCTATTCCTTTTTCATTTTGAACCTGTCTAAGGAATCTTGTTAGTTGGCTGCATGTTTCACTCTTTTTATGTAAGAATATTACCCAAGAATATCTGGAGTAATCATATACTATAACTAGAGTGTATCTTTTCCTACTTAGGCTTTCCATCTCTACTGGACCAAAGAGATCCATATGTAGTAATTCAAGAATCCTAGTTGATTCTGAGGAGTTTAGAGGTTTAAAGCTTGTCCTAGTCTTCTTTCTTTCTTGACATGGTCTGCATAATCTATCCTTTTTAAAATTTTATTCGTGGAAGTCCTCTTACTAGATTTTCTGAGGATAATCTAGCTATGGTTTTGAAGTTGAGATGAGCTAGTCTTTTGTGTCATACCCAATTTGTATCTTCAGCTTCTTTGGTGTAAAAGCAAGTAATTTGTTCTGATTGTTACCAATCGAAGTCTACTGCATATATATTTCCTTTTCTAGTTCCTAGTAGTTTGACTTCTTGTGTGATCTTATCTATTACTTGACATGTATCATGAGTAAATGACACATCATAATTCTTATCACACAGCTGATTAATGGATAGCAGATTATGTTCTAAGTCCTTGACATAAGCAACATCTCTAAAGATTAAAGAACCTGTGCCAAGGTTCCATAACCTTTAGTTGTACCTCCTTTTCCTCCTCCAAATATGACGAGAGGTCCTTGTTCTTTTCTGTAATCTTCAAGTTTGGTTTTGTCCCCTGTCATATGTCCTTAGCATCCACTATCCAGGTACCATAAGCCTTTTTGTTTTACCTGCAATTAAAACATAAAGAGCTTGTCCTTGGTACCCACTCATTTGGGTCCTTATTGATTAGTTTTTGGAACCCATACTTGAATTATCTTCTTGTGTGTGTTCCAACATTCAAATGACTTGTGGCCAATTTTTCCACAAGTGAAGCAGTAGACCTTTGGTCTTGTGCTTCTAAGTGGTCTAATCCACTTTGTCTGCTGCTCTCTAGATGAGCATGTATACCTGAAGTATGGTTCTCTCCAAGTTGGTCTTAAGGGATTGTTCCATACTGAATAGTTAGGCTTTTCTGCCTTCTGCTCTCTGTAATACTTTCTCACAAGTGGTCTATTCCAATTTCCTTATGCAGTAGAGGTCTTACTTTGCAGTAGAGATCTCTTGAGAAGGTTGCTCTTTCTTAGCGTTGTTGGTGCATTTTGGCTATTGCTGCTCTGTAAGGTTTGTGCAGTAGAGCCTTTGCTTTTGTGCACAAACCCTGCATTATGAGCAATCTTAGCCTGCACAGTTATTGCAGTAGAGTTGTCCTTTTTCTGATTGTTGTGGTGATCTGATTAACTCTTTTAGTGGTTACCTTATTACCAACATTGTTGTTCAACCAGTTTTTATATCCTAGCCTTGTTTTGTCATGGGAGGATTTTCCTGTGTTGATCAATTTTTGTAGATCAAAGGTCTTGCCGTTCCAGACATCCACCTGCTTTTGGAGCTCATTGTTTCTCACAGTGAGTGTCTCCACTATTGCATTGAGAAGTTTTACTTTCTCATTTGCTTCCTTCAGATCATTTTGAGCATCTGTAAGACTGCTCTTGATCTCTTCATTTGAGTTGTATTTCTTTTCGAGAATTGCAATCTTATTGAGGTTTTCTTTATTTTCTTTTACAAGAGAAATAAAGCTTTCAGAGGTTTCTTGAAGTGCTTCCTTCAATTCCTCTATAATGGCATCTGATTCAGAGAGATTAAATCCCTGTTTGTGTTCTTCTTCTTTTTCCATAAGACATAGCTGAGCATTTGACAGAATGTCTTCTTCATCGGAGTCTGTGTCACTCCATGTTTTTGCTGCATATGCCTTGCCATTTTCCTTTCTTCCAGAAGTCACTTTATTATGATCCTTCTTGAACTTAGGTGCAAATGAGTCTTGAGCTGTTCGTCTGCATTGGGCAGCAAAGTGTCATGGTTTGCCATAGTTGTAGCAGACTTCTTTTTCATCATCTTTGATCTTTGAGGGAAAGTTCTTTTTGAAGTTTCTCTTCTTGAATAAGTTTTTTGAACTTCTTTCCCATTAGTGCCAATTCTTCTGATGGATCCTCTTCACTTGCAGACGAGGTGTCAATGTTTTCCTCTTCTGCCATAGATCTCAACGCTCTTTCTTGTGCCTTGAAAGCTAGTGTTTTTCTTCTTGCATCATCAATCTGCTTCTTTTGCTCAACTTCTAGATTGTAGGTATGCAGCACCCCATATAGCTGAGCTAGGGTCATTTTTGTCAAATCCTTGGATTCTCTTATAGCAGTAGTCTTGGTGTTCCAGATTTCCCCAAGTGATCTCACAACCTTTAGGTTGACTTCTTTGTTTTCAAAAGTTTTCCCTAAGGTCTTGAGGTTATTGATGAGGATGTTGAATCTTTCGAAAAAATGCAGTCAGGTTCTCATCAGATCTCATTGAGATCAGTTCGTATTGTTGGATTAATACGTCCTTTTTGTTTTCTCTGATCTCATTGGTTCCTTCATTTCTCATTAGTAGAGCCTCCCATGCTTCATGTGTAGTCTTGGTGTGAACAATAATTTCAAACATGTTGTCATCCAGAGACTTATATATTTGATTGAGAGCTTTCCTTCCAACCATCTCTAGATCCCAGTCCTCTCTGATCCAGTAGGATGTTGGTCGTGGTACTTCCATTGTTGAGTCCTTTGGGTTTGGCATCATTGGGACATTTGGGCCATTTAGAACCATGCCTTGCATTCTTTCATCAATTGAATTTAGATGTACCAGCATCCTTAGCTTCCAGTGGTTGAATCTGTCAAGGGAGCACGTTCGAGGTTCTCCACTGTTGGGGCACTTTGTAAACTTTGGTGGTGTCATTGCTAGATCTTATCTTCACATAGGCAAACAATTAGTAACTTCTTTGCAGATATAATATGTGACCTTTTCTTTCCAATAACTGTTAAGTCTGGAAAATCAGGCTCTGATACAAATTGTAGGGTTCGAGTTTCAACCTAGAGAGGGGGGGGGGGGGGTGAATAGGTTGTATAAGTCTTTAATGGTCTTTTTGTGCGGAATAATGATCTTGTGCAGACTGGTGCAGTATGCAGACTACTCAGTGTCACGGATGGGCTAAGAGTGACATCAGGTAGTCTGCAGATGAGACTGTCTCGTCTACACTTGAGATTTATGACTTTTTTGAGTCTTTATCTCTATTTCGGGTGTGATGATTTATCAGGAGCAGTTCTAAAATCAATATAATGAAAACAGTAAATTGACACAGAGTTTATACTGGTTCAGACATTCGATATCAAATGATAATCGAGAGCTTAGTCCAGTCTTCCCTTAGTGACCAGTGTAATCAGCCTAAGAGGGAAATATCACTATCTTCTTGTTTTCAGCTTACAAGAAACTCCGTTTCACAAGTTTTCTAACTTGTATGAAGGACAAAGAACCTAGATCACTGCACAGCTCTGAGTCTTGAGCTCTACTGCAAGAGTTGTTCTTCTACAGACTAGTGATACTTATCTTTTCTGTATCTTTTCGATTTAGCTCTCTTGAGTATGCTTTTTTGAATGTATATTGCTTTTCACGCTTGCCTTTTAATCTTATTCAACAGTTCTACTTCAATAAGCTTCAACGGTTCCCTTTTATATGGCTGAAGGAACGAACCTTCTTGCAACGTACTATTTCTGACAGTCCACTCATGTTCTCCATTATCTCGTTTCTGATGTTGGCAGACCACTGATGTTTGTACTATCTCGTTTCTGATGATGGCAGTCCACTGACTCCATAATTAGTGTCGTTGATACTTTAACTTGAATCTTCACTTGACTGACTTCAACCCTGTGACCCCACACTAGCAATCATCCCTATTGTAATTCAGATTGCTGCATGATCTCGTCTGCACACAGTTTCTACTGCAACATCTAGTTTACACATAGTTTCTGCTGCAACATCTCGCCTGCACAGTCTCTGATTCAGTTTATGTCTTGCTGTGTTGGTCCTGGCCTGCAACCTCAGTCTTTTATTGTGAAGCCTTCATGTTCTTTCGTTGCTTGCCAATATATACTAGTTGTTCATCCAAAGTCTTCGTAGTAGTATGCATCTGGTGGTTTGTACTATGCCTCTACATCTGCAACCATCTGCACTCTTGCATCTAACCTAGACTGCAACTACCTACCTGACTTCTAGCCTGAACATGCTAACTATATTACAATTAATACATTTAAGTTTTGTTACATCAATTTTTATACAAACGAAGGGATTACACATTCCTATCAACCTTGTATCCAGTATTATGCATTGAGCATCCACTATCCAAATATCATATTAGACTATAACGTTCCTGCAAGATATTTCAGTTAGATCATCGGTCCCTAAAATTTGATCTTATCTAATTGGTCTTAGGCACCCACACCCAAGTTGATTTCTTGGATGAGGTATTGCAGTGATAGGCCTTATGACCTTCCTTCCCATATTTATGTTACAGAAATTTTGACTTTGTGTGTTATGACTTGCAAACTACTCTGCTTTTAGTGGTACAGAAGGGTTTATGCTGCTGCATTAGTGGTGCCACAGAGTACCATCTTTTTTTATGGTAGAGTAGGGTATGGAATCAATATTGGCCACAAACTTGCAAAAGTTGATTCCATACTCCTATTAGTGGATAGTTTACACAAGTAGAAAAGAGGGATTTTGAGGAAAGTTGAGGTTCATTTCTTATAATTGGTCTCCTTTGCTTAATCTCTCCAGTACTTTTTTTCTTTGCTTTGGCAGTAGAGTTGGAACTCTTCTGGTGTCCTTATGGAGAAGGGTGCTTTGAGTGACTTGTAGAAGGGGACTTCTTTGCCTAGTTGAGTTTAGGTAGAATGGGGTTACCTATCCTTTTGGAGTTTCAACTTTACTACTAGAGGATGATTTGGTGGATTGAGCCTCCTTAGAGGTCTCAACCTTGCTATAAGTCGCCAAACTAGTTCTAGAGTTCTTGGCTTGAACAAAATGAATTTGTTTGAAATCTTTTATGTGGATTACCTCATCTTCTGTGACTTCAAAAAGTCTAGAGGTAGACTTAAGTTCCCCTTGGATCTTTTGAGAATGGAGTTCGAGTTTGTGATCTTCAGTAGCCCTTTTATTGGCTACTATAAGTTCATTTCTCAATCTATTTCCCTTCTCCATGAAAACCTTGAAATTTCTATTCAAATTATAGGTTTTCTTAGTAAGTTCAAGAATGATTCTTTCATTTCTTCCTTAGAGTTGGTATCGATGTCAAGGTCATATGTCTTATCACTGTTTCGAGCCGTGAGACATATGATTGACTTTTGAGCTCTCGAGGGGGCTTCTAAGGTTATATCATCATCGTCTGACTCATTATCACTCCATAATTTTGTAGGCATAGCCTTTCCTTTTCTGAAAAACCTTCTTTGAGGTTGTTGCTCTTGTTTCTTCTTTGCAGAAGGGTTGTTTGAAGGATTTTTACACAAGACAGCAAAGTGAGCTCAGAGTCTCTTAGTGCAGGAGGGTCTTTGTTAGGCCTTCCCTTCTTTTTGAAGTATTTTCTAAATCTTCTACTTAGCATGACCAACTCCTCCCTTAAGCCTTTTTACAACAATCCTTTCCTTCGAACTTTTGATTTGAGATTTGAGGGAGATCTACTTCTTATTTTGGTCCATCGCTTGGGTCTTTATCTACTCCATCTCTAAGTTGTAAGTCAATAAGACACCATAAAGATTGGATAGGATGGCTTGGTTCATTTTTCTGGACTCCCTTATGACAGTAACCTTGGTCCCACTCATGTATGCGACTCCTTAAAAATTTCAAGTTAACCTTTTGAGGAGAAATATTCTCCTCAAGATTTGTCAAAGTGCCGACAACAATGTTAAATCTATCAAAAAACTCTGTCAATGTCTCATTGTTATTTATCTTAATGAGCTAATATAGCTTAATATGAAGATTCAACTAATTCTCATGGATTTTATCTATGTCATCATTTCTCTGAATCAAGACATCCCATGCCTCCTTTGCTGTTTTGCAATGTATAATCAGTTCCAGCATAACACTCCCTAGGGATTTTACAATAATCCCTAAGACACATCTGTTAACTTGAATGAGTTCCTTATCCTCCGTAAAGAAATCTTTTTCCTCTTTTGGAACAAGTTTTCCTTTATCATTTGGATCCAAAGAAGGACCCATAGGGATAAATCTCCTTTCAAAGATAGTCTTTCTCATTCGTTTATTGGCTTGGTCAAAATAAAACATCATTGTGCCTTCTAATGATTGAATTTGGGATCCTTGAACAAAGAGAGACGAGCATCATATGGGATGAAAATTTTGCTGGCACCTAGCATTCTTAAAACTAATATTAGTAAATTCTTTGCAAGCTAAAACAGTAAAGTTCTATTCCAAGAGCTGTTAGGCCTAGAAAGGTTCGTTCTGATACCAATTAAAAGTCCCAATATAACTTAGTGTGAGACTAGAGGGGTGTGAATAGTCTCATTTTTTTTGAAACTTTACCGTCAAACTAACAAAGATTAGTTAGATAGAAAGGTTTCTTTAAGCTTACTATACTAATACGGAACCTTATTACAATAATATTGGTCCTTTTTAGGTTATTGTTGGTCGAAATTGATTAGCAATAGGGTTAAAGATAATGAAAGCAGTAATGTAAGGACAAAATGAGTTTTTATACTGGTTAGAATATATAGTTGAAATACAACTATATCTCTTACTCCAATCTTCCCATTACTATCAATGTGATATGTCAAGAGGATAGTATTATGTGTGATTGTTTTACGCTCACAATCAACCTATCACCTTACAACATGTAAATGACAATACAAACCAATTACAAGATCTTTTCTTCTCCTCTACGGGACTCGAAACAGTCTCTTTCAATCATTTGTCTAACACTAGTACTATTCAATCCTTGGTTCAAATCTTGCTTTCAAATAGCTGGCTTATATTTTTAGGTATCAACGTCTCACATAGTTCACTTGAAGTTTTACTACACTTGTCTTTCTTTCATAGCAAAAGAGATTCAAAAATTCAAAAGTTATGGAACCTTGGGTATTATCTTTGTATTCAAAAACCCGTAACCTCTGTTTTTTTATGCAAGAAATGACTATTGAGTTTGCTAGAAAGAGAGAGACATTTTCATTGATAACAAAAGGGTATATATATATATACACAATCTACACCCTTCCGCAAACTTGAGCATATATGTCTAATAAGTCCAGTTGGGAGGTGAAATGACAATGAAGAGGTCGAGGTAAGGCTTTTGTGAAGATATCTGTAATTTGGTCACCAGCTGATACATGCTACAGCTGGATTGTCCTCTGTTGAACCTTTTCACGTATAAAGTGATAGTCAACCTCTATGATGGAAGACTGGATTCTTAGCAATATGGATGACAGCTTTATTATCACAGTCGAGAGCTGGAGGACTAGGTAACTAAACGCCGAGTTCAGATAGGAGGTGTTCAAACCAAGTTAACTCAGAAGTAGCTAGAGCCATAGCTTTATATTCTGCTTCAGCTGAGGAACGAGCTACGACCATTTGTTTCTTGGCTCACCATGTTATTAGATTTCCACCAAAGTATGTACAGTAGCCACTGATGGAAAGTCTGTCATCAGGAGACCCAGCATAATTAGCATCAGTATATGTTGTGAAAGAGGGGGTAGCTGTAGGTTTATAAAGGAGGCCTTGACCATGAGACTTCTTCAAATATCTAAAATTATGCTCAACAGCTATAAGATAAGACTTTCTTAGAGTATGCATGAACTGACTGACTTAGCCCACTATGAAATATATATCCGGTCGGGTCACAATCAAATATATAAGTTTGTCAACAAGTCTCTAATACATGTCTGGATTTGGAATAATAATGTCTGACTCATCAATAAAGTTGGAAAGCTTGAGATTTTGTTCCATTGGAGTGTCAACTGGTTTAGAAGAATAGACTTTCCCTACTTAGCAACCTCAATCCTTAAAAAGTATTTGAGAGTACCTAAATCTTTGGTATGAAACTTTTAATAGATGAGCTTTCACCTTGACAATTCCAGTTGTATCATCCCCAGTAATGATAATGTCATCAATGTAAACAAGTAGTATCACAGTCCCTTGAGAACGTCGATGAACAAATAGTTAAGAATCTGCAGAGCTCCTAGCGAATCCAATGGCTTATATAACCTTGGTGAATTTCTCAAACCATACTCATGGAGATTGTTTAAGCCTATACAGTGACTTTCAAAGGCGACACACATGGTTCTCCCCAACAGTCTCATACCCAGAAGGCTGGAGCATTTAAATAGTCTCTGTCAAGTCACCATGCCATAAGACATTCTTGATGTCAAGTTGATACAATGGTCATGAACGGTGCATATCAAGTGAGACAAGCAAACGAACAGTATTGATTTTGGCTATTGGAGAGAATGTCTCTTCATAATCAATACCATGCTGTTGGGTAAATCCTCTGGCCACAAGACGAGCCTTTAATCTTGCAACTGACCCGTCAGGATTATGCTTTACGATGTAGATCCAATAACAACTAACACAAGACTGGCCTGGAGGAGTGGGAATAACATCCCATGTTCCATTTTCCCATAGAGCCTGCATCTCTTCATTCATAGCAGCTTTCCACCTTGGATGTGTAAGTGCCTCTCTCACTAAAATAGGAGCAGAAATAGATGACAAAGCATATGCAAACTTAGGAAGAGAGGGGGTGAGACGATGATACGATACAAAATTAGCAATTGGATATAAAGTACAAGTACGAGGGTGCTTACGAAGGGCAATGGGTAGATCATCCGAAGCAAACGTAATGGGTAGAGGGTGAGAAGCTGCATGAATTACCCTTTGAGTATAGGTCCGAAGCGGAGTAGAGGCAGAAGCAGGAGCAAGTGTAGATGGTGGATCTACCTCACCAATAATAGGTTGAGAAAATGGATCTGAAGGAGAAGAACATCCCAAAGAAGTAAAATAGGGTACTTGTTCAAGGAAAGTGGCATTGACTAATAAAGTAGTTTTCCTTATCTCAGGAGAATAGCGCACATACCACTTTTTTGTGCGAGAATACCCAACAAAAAAATACCGAGATGTATGAGGGGCTAACTTATCTTGAGTAGAACCAAGACAGTGAACAAAAAACGTGTATCCAAATACTCTCTGAGTGACAGTAAATGGAGACTTGTCATGATACAGAAAAGAGAATGGGGATTTTTTTCCTAGACTAGTAAAAGGCATTCAATTGATAAGATGGCATGCAGTAAGTAAAGCAAAGTTTCAGTATACACGAGGAACGTTCATCTGAAATAATAAGGTTCTAGCAACCTTTAGGAGATGACGATTCTTACGCTTAGCAACTCCATTTTGTTGGGGAGTGTAAACGCAAGAGGTCTGATGAATGATGTCTTGTTTAGAGCAAATATCCTGAAACTGTGAACCCGTGTATGAATTTCAAAAATGAATCTACGAAACACAGAGACAACCTCGGATCTATCATGCAACAGGAATTAACCATGTCATACGAGAAAAATCATCTACAAAGGTGATAAAATACTGGAAACCAAAGAGACTTTTCAACTTATATGGACCCCATAAATTTGAGTGGACTACAGTAAAGGGAGTATCACTATGAGCATGAACAACTGGAAAGCTAGATCTGTGGTGCTTTCCCAGTATACATGCTTCACAGTTGAACTCAGAGAAGAAAAAATTAGAAATCATGGTACGAAGGATAAACAAAGGTGCATCACCAAGCCGTTGATGCCAATCAATATTTGAAACAGTGGAAAGAGCAATAGGTGATGCATTCATACGATAAAGTCCCTAAGCTTCACGACCCCTACCAATCACTGCCTGAATCCGAAGATCCTGTTTCACAAAAGAAGAAGGAGAAAAGATGATGCAGCAGTTATGATATCTAGTAAGGCGACTCACAGACAGTAAATTATATCTTAAAAAAGGGACTGAAAGAACGATGGAAAAGTAAGAGAGGGAATGAGAGAGAGAGGCCCTGAACCCAACACAAGAGCAATATTCTCATCAGCAACTGTGATGAACTGATGTGACATTTCAGTCATAGAGAGAATGATGGACTGAGTGATATGATCTATTGCACCTGAATCAATAACCCATGAGGATGGCCTAGAGAGGCATGTTATATCTGAGGTAGTGGTGATATAGACTGATCGAGATAGAAGTTTCGAAGACACTGAAGCTCCTAGGAGGAAAGACCATCAGTGGAAGTCGAGAATGTTTCAGCTGACACCAATCGAGCAAAAGGAGCCAGTGACTGATCAGGATACTCATGTTTCTTTCAGCAAGTGGCCTCTACATGATTGGTCGACCACCTGAACCCCACTGCTCTCCACCACGATGACGACCACGACCAAAAGTGCAATCGCTATGAGACAAGCCCTATATAGCAAGGGCAGAGGCAGGTGCTGTCTAGTTAGGAGTAGTTAAAGGAGGAACTAGTATCGTCGTTGTAAAAAATGCTGGTCAAGGTGGGATTGCCCTCGGCTGAGAGTAGTGTAGAGCGAACACTCTCAAGATAGGATAGAAGACGAGCAAGGTATATAGCACCAACAAGAGCCTCTCGCCGGGAGCGTTGTGTAACAAGATCAGTGGACAATGGCTCATGGTGAAGCCATTCCTGGAAGAGACCCTGAAACTGACCAGCCAAGTCGTTTATAAAGTTGGTGAGAAGAGAGAAGACTCGACTGTCATCATGAAGCCATGTCGCATAGGTGGTATCAGTCGGTGTCGGTGGAGAGGCGATCAAGTGGTGAGAGAGGCCACACCGAACGAGAGCCCGAGATATCGAATGAGAGAACTCCAGGTAATTATTACACCTGGAAAGAGAGATGGTGGCCAATCGAAGTTCATTTTCGTCTCCTTTCCTTAGATTTCCTCACATTTCCACACATTTTACCAAAAATTGCATTTTGTGTTTTCGTCTACAATTTTGGCTACCATCTCCTCCAGCTTACGGCAACTACTTGGGTGGCGCTTGGCTGGTGGCAGATCTGGGTCGTCCTCCCATGTACGGTAGCTGATTGGGTGGTGGTTGGCTGGTGGTTTGGGGGTTGTCCTCCAGTGGTTGGCTGGTACCAGATCTGGGTCATCCTCCCACACCTGTTTGCATATGGCAGCTTCTTGGGTGGCGGCTCAGAGGAGTGGAGAGCTGTGGCTGGGGAGGAGAATGAAGAGAAAAGAAGGATTAGGGGAGGAATGGAAGGAGGACGGCGGCTGTGAAAGAGGGATAGGGTTTCGGGGCTCTGATACCATGTTGTGTTTGCTAGAAAGAGAGAGACATTTTCATTGATAACAAAGTGGCATATATACAATCTACAATATTTATAAGCAATCCCAACTTTTTAGCTTTGAAGTCGTCCTTTCTTTGAAACATCACTTTCATGCCACTCTGAAACCATATTCACAAACCCGTAACCTCTATTTTTTGATGCAAGAAAGGACACTGACACGGTGCAAAAGGGAACACGTGATCCTTGACTTCATCTGGACCCTTCTATTGAACTCAGCATTACTGTTCTTCAGTCTTAATGTAGTAACCATTTTCACATAGAATCAATCCAAGATAAACCATTTCTTACTGCAGAAGCCCAAATGCCCAAACCTTACTATCCCTTTACTCATGACCTAATGTTATCTGTTTTACTGCATTCCTTTCTAAACCAATCGTACTTCTTTCTTCTCCGAACCTCTTCATGTATTTCTTTCTACATTAGTCTTACTGCACATCTATTGCAGGCTCATTTTCCAAGAAAAAAAAAAGTTTTATTCTTGATGCATACTGAAACATTCTAAGAGTAAGGTTTGTCTATCATTCAATTTCTATATATCATGGGTTTGAGTCAATAGTTATTCATAGAATGTGATAATATATGAATGTTTCGATTCCATGCCTAGGAAGAGTCCTATCTCATGGACCTTAATGGTGATGGGTTTGGCAAAAAATGGATTGATCGGAATGCAAGATAATACTTTGATACTATGCCGGGTAAAGATGTTCCTGCATGGAACGCTATGATCACTACATATGCAGATCAAGGCCTCTTGGTTGAGGCCCGCATGCTTTTCCGTTCAGCTTCAAAGAAGGACACCACTACTTGGAATGCAATCATCAATGGGCATTCCAAAACTGGGATTCATGTTGAAGCCACTGCACATCTGGTTTTCATGCTAAGGTCCTGCATCAAACCTACAGATGCTACAATGATTAGTATTTTGACCTGTTGTGGTGGCCTGCTGGAGCTCGGGCAAGCTCACGCGTTGCCATGAAGCTTGGGTTTGAGAGGTACACAGCGCTGTCAAACATGCTCATCTGTGCTTATTCAAGAAGCGGGGATATCAGCTCTGCCCACACCATTTTTAGAAGTCTTGAGATGAAAGACAACATTTCCTGGACAACGTTTATGTTGGTATGCTCGAGACAAGGGCAGGGAAAGCGAGCTCTGGAAGCCCTTGGCCAGATGCTGAGATCAGGAGCCAGGCTGTACGAGATTACTTTGATGGTACTCCTGTCGGCATGCGGTCATGAGGGCCTGATACTCAAGGGCCAGAAGCTACTCAATGGGCTAAGTCGTGCCTATTACCTGGTACCAAAGGCGGAGCACTATGCCTCTGTGATCGATACTAGGCCTTGCACGAAAACTAAAGGAAGTGATTAGGAAAATGCCACCTTCTAAGAAGGATGCAGCAGTCCTTGGTGGTCTGCTGAGTGCTTCCAGGTTTTGTCGTGATCCGGAGATCACAAACTTCATTGGCAAGCAAATGATGGAGCTTGAACCAGATAGGTGTGGAGGATTGTGCTCTTGGCTAATACTTATGCTGCTTGAGGGAAATGGGATGAATTCGCACATATAAGGAAGATGATGAAGGAGAGAAAGATAAAGAAGATACTGGTTACAGCCAGATAGAGATCTAGGGCATTGAGCAGTTGTTCTTTTCAGGATCGATCTCATCCTGAAATCAACTATGCATGCAAATGCCCAAGCGATGAACTTCGTTGTTCAATCTCAGTGCATGAAGATAACTGACTTTAGAAACTCAATCAATAATTTTGGCAAGCATCTTATCATGAATCCTTGACGACCATGGTACCCAAGGTCGCAATGTTCAACAGACAGGTGCAGCCTTCCACACTTCTGCATAGAAGCAGTTGCATATACAGAATCTTTCCATTAACTGTCTGTTGAGGTTCAACTAAAACTAGGCTGATGATTGTAAGAAAACCGGATCCAATGCCAGAAGCTCGTCTTTGAGGAGAGATGGAATTTTGTATACAACCTTCTGTGAAGGACCAGGACATTCAACACACTCATCGAGCTGATACTGTAGATAAAACCTCTGACAAACTCATAAACCTTGTCCATACAAGAAAGAAAAATAAAAATAAATAGCACGCAAGTATTAGATGTATACTTCAGCAAGACCAAATTCACAGATGCCAATGAGCGATATGTAGCTACGCATCATATGTATATGGCCGCTGAGATAGAACTCATAACCCAACAAATATGACCTAGTCGATCTGATTCTGCAAAACATAACACCAGTATATGACACCGTCTACATATTACCATAAGTCGCCAAGCTTTCAGAAAGAAAATTCGCATGAATTTGATTATATGATACTGGCTTCAAAGTAATATCGCATGCAGAGTATGTAAATACAAAACATGCCAAGCAACAACGGCAACTCATTATGCATTCAAGCTGCTTACTCACTTTGCAGCAATCACATATAAAAGGGAATGTTTCCTGTGATCAAAGTGCTTCAAAGAATCCTGCTTAGATTTCCCGCAAAGGTACATGCCCAAACTATAACAAAAGTACACATCTTGCACACTTGCACAGAGTCGGATACTTGATGTAGAACTCATCATTCGCAAGTAGAACTTGTCACGACCATATCTTAGCCTATCTTTCGATCGCACATAGAAGCCCGAACTCAAAGACTCAAACTGGATGATATACATGAAACCAAGTTTTATTCATCGCCTACAACAACACCAAACTTCCATCACACTTCTACTGAAAGAATAAGATCAGCACGGACCCACAAATCAATGACCACCAACAGACCTCTAGGCATCTACGTGAGCCACCGACTTATTATTTACACAATTCATCCCGCATTCCCCAGCATAATACTCTTAGGATTCCCTACCACACTTTGCAAGAATTAATGATAGAACAATGACAACAAAAACAGCACAACCAAAAACTGGTGTAAGACACACAAGAACGTAAATAGAATGCATGAATTGAACAAGAATGAGGGGTAGGTAACAGCTTGCACAGTTGGTGATTGGTTAGGATGCTTCTTCAGCCTCTTGAGGTGCCCCACGCTACTCCCAAGCTCCCTCCTGAAGATGAATCTGTCATGAAACTTAGCGACGAAGGATGTGTCCGGGTTCGGGTTGCTGCTGGTACTCTCAACCTACTACCCACGGGGGTCATCTGAAGAGTTTCACTGTTCTCCGCAGCCCTCACCATCCCTTCTATGTGTTTCTTGTTCCTATGTTTCAAGCAACATATCACCAAACCTAGCAACACCACAAGTAATAATCCGCCCACGATTCCCAAAACAATTTCCCAGGCTTTAGAAAACTTTTTCTTTCCATGTTCTTTCGATGGACTAGGAGATACTGGGGGAGGCGAAGGGGCTGGGGTGACCTCAACCACCAAGGCGAAATGCCCCTGACCAACAGCTAAACAAGTGTTGTTGCTAGATGATAATACTTTACTGAAATTGATCGAACCTTGGAGATCAAACATGACACATTTAGCAGCTACCCCATCCGGAATCGTCTTCACATCCACGAACTGGATCGAGATGGGCTTAAGGGATGCCCTGATATCTAATAGCTCGGGTGAGCCAGAAGCAGCCGATACATTGGCCCCGTCATATCCGAGAAGACCCAAAACCGGGGCCAAATACGTGTACCCGACCAACGGATAATAGACTTCAGACCAGTTCCCTAGATTCTGATAAACCAACACCAGTCTCTTTACATAAGGCTCCACCAGAACCCCCGGCGGTATGTCGAACTCTTTGTAGCTCCTGACACCCCTTAATCTCAGGCTTCCGTTCCTCAGCCTCAAGGCCGCCGTCTTAATACTTGTCAAATTGGAAGGAACCATCGCATCATACACGACACCGGTTTTGGGATGATGGCCGAAAGCCCTGTATGCATAATCTTGAAGAAGTGCATCGAGGGAGCTCGAAGAGCCAGCAGAAGTCACCGCAAGTGATTGCGCTACCATTAAATAGGGCAACCAGGACCACCAGATGACCAAAAACAGAAGCCAAATTCTACGAAGACGATTCTTCCACATTAGTTCTAGTAAATTTCCACTCCGCTGCATGATTAATGGGTGAGTGAATCCACAACGATCTTATTGTTCCAGAAAAGAGAATTCACAATCAGGTTTTGTGGACCCTACAAAGTCCAAATATCATTCAGCATCACTAGAAATCAAATCCACAACCATGCATTCTACTCGAGATCCGAACTGATGGTAGAATGCCCATTATGGATCTATCAGTATCGCCACAATATGAGAGTGTCCTAGGTTCGGAGTGGATCGGGACAGAAACGAGCCGATTGCTTACCTCAATGACAAGCAGTAGTCAATTTCAACCAAGCAGCGGTGGCAATTGAGGTAATGTTAGGGCCAGAAAGTCGAGAATCTGGCGGTTTGGCGAAGTAATTGGTGTTTGGCGTGTAGAGATCGGAGCGCCTGTCTTCAGGTTTGACGAATCTCGCGACAACGGCGGCGGAAAATCTGGCTAGGGTTTTCGAGAATGTTGGTTGTTCTAATTGGGGATTCGAAGGATTTTAATGAACGATTCTGATGGTTTTGAGCTGGTGTCGGCTGCTAGAGTGAACGATGAGTTGGCGGAGACAAGAAGAGGAAGGTGATGAGGGAGAGAAAGAGAGTACGGTGGTACTCTCTCCGTCACCCAAGGTTGTCACCTTAAAATGTTTTTTTTTATAATGGTCATTTTATTGACATAATAAGATATTTTATGATATGAATCATTCGTGAAATATTTAAATGTTATTTTATATAAAATTATTATTATATATGAATAGTGATTGAAAAGTAATTGATAGAAATTTAATAATAATTTAAATTATATATTTTAAGTTTGAGATATTGAAGTAATTTTTTTAAGTCGTTAAGACGAATAACGAATCTTCTCAAAATATATATTGAATAATATAATGATGATGCAATGTTATAATTTTTTCTGATGAAGGAAATAAAATATTGAGAATATATCTCTTTCACCCAAATTTCTATCTAAAAAATATTGAAATAATCATCCATAGTTCATTACTTCCGTTGTTATAAAAATCTAACTATTATTAAAAATTTAATAATTTGTTTTTTTAAGAGTCAATATTTATTTTTCGTCTTTTAATGTTAATCAATAATTTATCATTAGATATATATATATAACACATATTCCCTTTATCCTATAACAAAACTCATAAAAATTCAAATGACAATTCTCATATGTTATAACTTTGTAAACTTATTTCCAAACACATGTCACATTATGATTCCACTAACACCAACCAAGAAGTTCAGCAATGATGACTCCCACACAGAACTGACATCTGTCCACATGAACTCTACGATTGAGGAATTAGACTCTTATTGTAATATCCAACAAATTTATTTTAAAAAATAATATTTTAATAAGATATTTCGCGATATTTTTGAGATAATTTGGTTGACGTGAAAAATTTGTAAATATCTTAATCACTTCTATAAATATCTCAATAATCTATATATATAAACTGGTTTCAAACCACGTTAATTTCACATCGAACCTGAGCATCTTATTCGAGAACAGAAACAACTAGTTATGGAAATGTTATAATTTAACTATTCATATTATTTACTGATCGATGACCGGTGGGGTAACAACGTCATTAGCCTTTGCATCTCTTGTGTCTCGATTCAACATACCTAAGAAATCGTGAATACATTGGTTCAGTTATGCGAAATATATGTGAAGCACGAGCACAACTGCGAGGTCTTGTCGTATTGCATCCGTAAGTACACGAGTCATCCAGCTGTTGGTGGAAGCATTCTGAAAAGGCTTACTGATGATGTTGCCAACTTGGATGAAAATCATTACGGAAGCCAAGTTCTTTATGGCATCATAGACATGGAGATTCCTGGTGTTGCCTCTACCATCGTCGATCATGTCCTACATAGGGTTGTTGAGCTTTCAATGAATGTTACGGTGGCCAGCTCAGCAGACTCTTATAATGAAGTTCCAACAAGTTGATTTGGATCGGATCTTAAATAGGCTGGTTAAGAGCGAGCACCTCTTGGATGTTCTGCAAGACGCTACTGGTAGCTGCGTTGTACAAAGCGTGATCATGGGAACCAACACTGTGAACATGGTACGAATGTTATAAAAAAAACAGAATTAAGCTTGAGATTATTGGTAGAACTTTGTTATTTTATAAAATGACAAGATAACAGACATCGTTATCCTAAAATTTGTGTGTGCTTGACTTGATTTGTGTGACTGTTGCATCATATACTTATATGTTAAATAAATGAATAAAATCCTGATATTCTTGAATGTTAAATAAAGGAATAAAATCTTGATATTCTTGAATGTTAAATTGCATGCCTAAAAGGATAACGATACAATCTCTAAAATATTATAGATTATAATAAAATTTTTGAATACTTTTTGTTCTTAATGTATGATACCTTGTGCTGATTGAATATTATTTTTTTAACGAACTATTAATCTTGAAAATCTTTAGAGAACGTTACAAAAATACCTAATCCTTATGATTTATGAGGAATGATTTCCATTATCCTCGAGTATAATTAAATATGACGTTATATAAAATTATGAAACGCCATGACAGTCACCTGCTGTAAATAGAATTAATAAAATTAATTTCATGTTATATGTTTGATAATCCTGAAATCCTGAATATGAAGGAATTCCTGTGAATATCAATGACTTGAAGAGTTACTGTCAGATAACTAGTTAGGGAGGGTGTAATTAACCTTTTCGTTTGAACGCAATGGCATCAACTGATGGCCATGTTTGGTTAAAATTTAACCGTCGTGGGTCGACTGTAGAGACCATAAAGCTTGTTTCATTGTTCCTAATACGGCCATACTAGGAAATATATTAAATTCTTGTGGTAACTCCTTTCATGTCATCAACTTGTTAAAGTCACGAAAATAAACACGACATGACATGAAATACATGAAGAGCCTTAAAAGCTTTAATAAAGCTTAAGGGTAACGAAACAAGGATTAACTTGAATTATTTATATATTTCTGTTTGGCATATGATCGCTTGGTGTTGTTTGCATTGCATCCTGTTTGTGCATGGAAAACACATGATATAATAAGCATACCGGACTCCTGAAATGGATATGTATCATGTCTTACTGGGCATTCGAGTTCATGGTTACATGTTTGTTTAGGTAATAAAGGATCGTGGGATGGGTCATTACATAGCGATGATGATTAGATTTGGTTTTCTGTAACATTTCACTTACATTTTCGGATATTTGATTTTTATGTAATTTAAGACGTTTTAAGTTGGATATGTCTTTTCCTATGTTTCTGATACTTAAACCCCTTGTAACCTTGTCGCCTTACTTCGAAAGGACTTTGGAGTGGCGGTAACGCCATATGTCTGACAGGTATTTGATAGGAAATCCAGGGGCGTTATAGAATGGTATTAGAGCGTAGGTTTAAGAAAGGAACATGGGATGATAACAAGAAAAAAATCCAACTAGAGGATAATAACAAGAAAACAATCCAACTAGAGGTTATGGGTAGGAATCTGACCATGTAGGTGTTGAGTAAGCAATGGGTGATCTGGGTGATATGTTTCTTGGAATGAACTTATGAGACCACTTGTACCTTATAATTAAGTGATTCTGGAGATTGACTTAAGAATAATATTTTGCATGTCAGGGAAACAAAAGTCTAGCAAAATACCATTAAAACTAGTGTGGCAAAGGATTCCGCGTTATCTACTGTGGGATGACTTATATCGGCATTTAGAAAGAACGCTAAAGGTTATAGGGGTTTTGAAGAAGATTTATGATCCATTAAGGCATCCGATGTACCAGGCAGCGACAGTTTTACATACCCTGCCACATTATGAGAGATTCTCAACCTTCAAAAATAAGTATGACAACCTCTTCGTGGGTGAAGAACCAAATAAGAAGGAATATCTCGTGAATGGGAAATGGAAGATCAATGGAAGGAAGTTATGTCAAGAGATTTGGAACTACGACTTAAACTAATAGTGGGGACATTCTAACTATGAGGAAAATTATAGAAAGTACTTACAAGAAGAGAAGCTTGCTGGAAGACTAGTCTAAAGGATTGTTTTAGTATTATGAGTTTATAGTTGTAATAACACTAGTTTAGATTTCTAATTTATGTTTTATTTGCTGACTATTACCTTCATGTATCATTCTGGATTATTTAATAAGTGACTGAGTAGTCTCTTTTATTGGCATATTCTTGATGATTCTTGATACTTGTGCTTAAAATATCATGACATGAGATGACGTAATGGATGTTCTATTCTTTGATATTTGACTCGAGGATTTTAATTTATGATCTCATGGAATTGACTTTAGAGTTTTTCGATTTAAAATCTAGTGGTAACATAAGAAGTCGTATTATTGGTTACCTCCATAGAAAGGAGTACACCCTCGATATTTGAGAAAGGTTTTAGACGAATGTGCGGATGAGGATTGGTGGTGTATGCACTATTTCCTATAGAGAGCTTTGGATAAATAACTAAGGCATTGATGAACAAAAAAAAAAAAAACTCAAAGTCTTCAGGATCTAGGAACTGAACTTACAGACGAGGACCAACACAGAATGCATTAATATGCAACACATCTGTGTGCAAATGAGATTGTAGCAGGGACTGGTGCAGACGAGGTCTCATAGTACAGCATGCAAACTAAGGAGCAACAAACTTGGTACAACAGAGGTGGTTGCTGATGGTAGAGTCAGAGGTCTGAAGACAGTTAAAAGAAGATTTGAGTTAAAGCAGCAACGGAACAAATTCTGGGGATAGTGGACTGTCAGCATCAGAAACAAGATGGTCAGCATCAGAAACACTAGTGGCAAGGTGTTAGTATCAAAAACAATGTCAAGCTGCATTAGGTTCATTTCCTCAGCTTATAAAAAGAAACTGATGAAGCTTTTTGATTAATGTTATTGAATAAGGATTGAAAGGCAAGTGTGCAAAAGCAATCAACGTTCAAAGATTACTCAAGAAAGTTGAATCATGAAACACAGTAAAGAAGAGCTCACTAGTCTACAAGAAGAACACTCTCTGCAGCAGAGTTCAGATTACTGAATGTATGTGAAGATCGTGGGTTTTTATCTTTTCTTCAAGTTGTTTAGCTTGTAAAAAGAAGTTTTCTTGTAAGCTACAAACAAGAAGATCGTGATACTCACCTCTTGGCTTGACTACGTTGGTCACCAAGGGAAGACTGGACTAAGCACTTGTTCAATAATTGATAACAACTGTGTGAATCAGTAAAAATACTGTTTTTCTTTATTTGCTTCCATTGTTTCATATTTAGAACTGTTAGAAATCAACTTCACAACCAATAAGAGACAGATTCCAAGAATTGGAATCTTCATAGTAGACCTTGAACTGTTAGCTGCAGACTACCTAAGTAGTCTACATAGAACTGTGGTTTGCAAAACTCATAATCCACTGTATAAAATTGTTAAAATTCGTATTATTCTATTCATCCCCTCTAGGTTATATATTGGATCTTACACAATCCTTTTAACCAAAGTCGGCTTTACCATGTAAGGATTGATCCATGCTAAGCATTTTTTGTAAGTTCAAGATCTTTTCGTTCCATGTATCTACTTGTTTTTTAAGCTCAACATTTCTCAATATGAGTGTCTCCACTACAGTATTTAGAAGCTTTACCTTTTCATCAGATTTCCTTAGCTCATCTTGAGCACCGGCTAGGTTGCTGTTAGTCGCTTTATATGCTGGATTATATTTCTCTTTGAGATTTGCAAGTAGTTCGAGGTTCTCTTTATTTTCGCTTAAGAGGAAAATAAAGCTTTCCGAGATTTCTTGAAGTGCTTCCTTCAATTTCTCTAGAGTAGCATCCGAGTTAGAAAAGTCAAATACTTGTTGCTTTTCTTCATTTTTTTCCATGAGACAGAGCTGAGCATTTGAGATCATTTCTTTATCATCAGAGTCTATCTTACTTTAAGTCTTAGCAACGTATGCTTTGCTTTTTTCCTTTCTTCCAAGGTTCCCTTTTCTATATTCCTTTTTGTACCTCTGCATAGAAATTTCCTATAGAGGTCGTCTATATTGTGTAGCAAAGTGTCCTGGATTTTCGCAGTTATAACATACTTCTCTCTCTACTTCTTTGGCCTATGTGGAGAGGTTCTTGCTGAGATTTTTCTTTTTATTGCACTCCAGTCTACTGTACCTCAGTCTGCATCAGTGCTATTGAGACCTTGTCTACACTCAATCCCTACTGTAACCTCTTCTACACCCAGATCTGATGCAATTGATGCATTGCTGTGTTGGTCCTCGTCTGCAACTTCAATTCTAGATCCTGAAGCATTTGTAGGTCTTTTGTTGTCCATTTATGTTTTAGTTAGTTAGTCAAAATTCTCTGTAGTAGTCTGCATCTGGTGGCCTACAAAATGCTCTCTATTAATGACCATATGCTCTCCAGCATCTAACCAAGAATGTAGCTACCTATATAATTTCCAACCTAAGCATACTAACAACTTCATGGCTAATACTCTAATGTTTTGTTCATCAATTTCTATATAGGTAGAGGGATTGCACACTCCTATCTGCTTCTAACGGCTTGCACCCCTATGTATCATAATATTCCTTCAGTAGATTTCATCACCAGTTTTGAAAGGCAATTTTATGACATCATCAGTGCAAAATCCCCCATCTGCAGTGTTCTTCAACTCACATCACTAGGGAACTTGTCTTTGCCACCTCACTACTAACAACCATCACCAAATCACAATATTCCGCTGAAAAGACCACCAGTAAACCTCCTCCACCACTACAACAAGAACCACAAGCTCGTATTTCTCCTTTGAAATCCAAGCAGCACCAGTGACTAAAGTGTCTGAGACTTCTAAAGAAGAGGATGAGCAACCACAAGGAGTGTCTGAGACTCCTGTAGAAAAGTCTAAGGCTGTTGTATCTCATCAAGATTAGACTCAAGAAATGATAGTAGCTCCTGTAGAGGTATTTGAGGTTTTTACACAAAACTTTGAGAATGCCACAATAATTTTTGAGGTTTCTGTAGTAGTGTTTGAGGCTGCTGCATAAACACAAGAAGTAATACAGGCTCTTGCAGAAGTGTCTGAGGCTTTCGCATTAAAAGATGAGCTTGCCACAAGAACATCTGATGTTCCTACAGCAGTGACTGAGACTACTATATAAATAGAACACGCAGAAATCGATATGACAATTATAGAGAATGTTCTTCTCACGGCCATTCATTTCATTGCTGCAAAAGAGCACATCCCATTAGCTCCCTTTTCACCTCTTTTTTTTGCTCCTCTATATACTCTGAGCAGGTCAATGAAATATACAGGGAGGAATGCATCAAAAGACTACTGAGACGCTACAACCTCAGCTGACCCTCCTTACCAACACCATCATGAAGCAAGTTGAACATCGAAAAGACCATGTTGATCACAAAACCACATCCTTGGGTGATGATATTGACATGCTCAAGTATCCAATAAAGAAGAACTAGACCATGACTCAAGTAGAACTCCATCTGATCAAATCCAAAATCAATGATTTGAGCCACTACTTAATAGGTAGCACTCTTTTCCCCTTTAGTGATGCTAGCAAACAGGGAGAGAGTCTACAACAACAAGAGAAAAGATTGAGGATACCATTTCACTCATCCTTGAACTTACAAAGGCAATCATTGATATTGCTGAACAAAGTATTGTTGGCATTCATCTGGGAGAAACGCCTTTAAAAGAACTGAGCAAAGCATTAAAAATAGCCTTGATTTCTTCAATCAATAACTGAAGTAGACAATCAGCAGAGGGACACAGCTAACTACAGCGTAGACTACTTCATAGAGGGCTGCGGTTCATCCCAGGCCTGTGCCTCCAAAGAGAAGGAATGATAAGATGACCCTATTGTTTCAAAGAGACAGAAGCAGTAGAGCATATGAGCCTATTTGTATGGTTCAAAAATTTTGTATGTTAACTTTTCGATTTGATGTAAATAAAAAATTATGAGTTTATCTTCTTACTCTTTAAATAGAGCTTGCTATCATTAAATTAGGGGGAGATTATTGCTTCAAACTCATGATGTATAAAAATTGAGTGTTAGCCAAACTCTAGTCTGCTTGGAAAGTGAGCCTCCAATTGGTGCATAGTAAGGCTAGTTCAGAGTAGAAGATGTAAGGCTAGTTTAGAGAGAAACACAGTAAGACTGGTTCAAAGGAATTCAGCAGGGTTGACATCATTTAGGTTATGAGTAAAGAAACAGTAATAATTGGACATTAGGGCTTCCACAACAAGAAATAGTTAATCCTGGATTACTTCTAGTTGAAGAAAGTACTATAGCAAGGCTGAAGTACATTAGGGTTGAGTTCAATTGTAGGGTCCAGATGAAGGAAAGATGGGTCTTGAACTGCTTTTGTAGGGTTATTGTAGCAAGCCTAAGGAGCAACAAGGATAAGCTATACAAGAAAGGTTCAGAAGAAGTCAAAGTTCATGGGTTATCTTTTGTGTTGTGGCAGCGTACTTTTCTATATCTATATCATAGGTCATAGGTCTGTGAATATGGTTCCAGGATGGCATGAAAGTGACTTTTGAAGAAAGGATGACTTCAGCAACGACTAGAAATTTTAGGGTGCCTATAAGTACAAATGTAATGGCCAAGTTTTCAAGTGGGGTTTTTGGATCTCCTTTGCTCTCAAAGGAAAGACAAGTGTAGAAAGGCATCAAGTGAACTATGAAAGAAGAGGATAGCTAAAGATATGAGTCAGTTATTGAAAGCAGAGTTGAATATCACTAGTGTTAGACAAACGATTTCATGTGGTTGTTTAGAGTCCCATTAGGAAGAAGAAACGATTTTGTAATCAGTTTGTATTATTATTTACATATTGTAAAGTAACATGTTGATTATGAACCTAAATTGATAATCAATTTAGAGCTATTGTCTTGATTTATCACGTTGATAATCAAGGAAAAATTGAAGTAAGGGATATAGTCATATTTTACCTATATACTATAACCGGTATAAAAACCTTTGTGTGTTTAAGTTACCGCTTTCATTACCTTTAAGCCTACTTCTAATCAAATTCGACCTATAATAACTAAAAGGAATCAACGTTACTACAGTAAGGTTCCACTTACACTAAGGTAAAAAAACAACTCTACTATTCAACTAACTTTTGTTAGTTTGATAGTAAGGTTGAAAAGATAGACCATTCACCCCCTCCCCTCTCTAGTCTCACAGCAAGCTATCTCTGGACTTTCACCAAGCAAGAGGAGAAGATAATAGAACATAAAAAGATGATTGCAAATCTCAAAGCTGCTTTAGACCCTATCTTAGCCACTTTCAAACACATGAGCTCTTTCCGAACTCCTAAAGGAGACACCTAGTGTCCCAAACTTAAACACTCTTTATCTTTATTCATTTGGAAACACTCTTATCTTCATCAAAATTTGCTTGGTTTGTAATATTTAACTCTTAGATTTATACTTGTATGACTTTATGTGTTTTCTAGCATATTTTCATGGTTTATTGTCACTTAAAGGGATGGTTGAGGACAACTTATGTTACAGGTGGTAAAAACTTACCTTTTTGCGGATGCCAAAATGGAAATAGGGGATGATGGTCATTTAGTTATCTTTATGATGCTTTTTCACCTATGTAATATTTTGAAAAACTTTATCTTTTGAGTTGCTTATATGAGACTATGTATGTGTCTATCTATGTTTATCTGACATGATAATGAAACTACTTTGTATCTTCTTTTTGCTCTGTCATTTTTTCATACCATATGGTAAAGGTTCTAAATTGAAGATCAAGATATGTTAAGGAAAAGTTGAAGATCCTTATGTATGTTTCTCTGAACCGACTCATTCAAAAGAATCGATCCTCAAAGATATGAGTTTTTTAGGTCTTTGATTCAATTTGAATACTTTATTTTATGACCTCATCAGATGAAGATGGTCTTTAGAGTTTAAAGAATCATATGATGTCCTGATAAAACAAAGATTGACTAGAACATCATTAGGTCGTGAGTGGAGATTATCTAAAACTCTTGAGTGGTGATGTGGATCAAGTCATAAACCTTAAAGTTCAAAGAGCAACTCAGAGACAATATGCAAAAAGTACACGACGGAAGGTACAGTTAGCTCTTGTAGAGTGTTGTGTGTTGTAAACATGTATGACACTTTTATTTAGTTAGTTGAAGCTATGAGCACTTAGGATTTTGAATTAGCCTTAACTGCATTTTTTGAAAGAACATATTTTTGTTTAAGAACCCGTTCATATGACGGTTACAGTTTCTGTTACAAAATCCTAATTTTTCGAGTAAGATTTAAAAAGATATTTTTTTGGAAGTATTCATTGATTATCTGTTTAGAATAATATCTTTTATATCAGAAACTATTTTACTCTGTGGAGACTTGGGATGACTACCAGTTATAGTATTAGAAAGGCTCCTTCGTTTTATAAAATTATGGAAAAATATTTTATGACTAGATTTTCTTCTGATTTACCATGTTTTTCATGTTTCCACTACTTTGTTTTCCACTGTTTTGTATTTAATAAGTAAGGAACATTTTTTATATTATAGAATCACAAGGAGAAAAATAACAAAGGTTTTTGATAATTTTCTAAGTGAAAAAAGCTTGGAATCTGTTTTGGTGATCCAAGAGGTTCGATTGTTCTATTGGTGAAAATTTTAAGGTTTATTCGAACCTATAGTGCTCATGACCTTACTGATGGAATCATATACCAAATCTGTATATTTTCATGAGTCATATTATAATTAGGATGCTTACTATAACATCACTCATGGAGTGCTCTTTTGCATGAGAACCTCGAACCTAGGTTTGTATAGGTTGTCACAATCACTAGAATGTATATGTTAGGAGTTTTTCTACTCTAGTTGTAGACGTAGGACAATGAACTCGCGGGATGTTCCACAGGTGGAGTCTAGTTTGGTGTCTGTAAGCAAAAGTGGTCGTAGATTGTACTAAGGGTTTATTAGAGTACATTGTTGTGTCTCGACAGTGAATGTAACTCTTTGACTTAGTTAGAGATGTAGCATTATACGTCTTGTGTTATTTAAATTTTTTTTCATTATACCCCCCCTCCCCCATCTTTTCTTGAGTCTTTCTATGACTGGAAACTCACACGACATAACAGGTGTACTAATAGGAATAATGATAGAAATGTGCAATACCTCCACTTGTATAGAAATAAATGAAAACAACTTAGCAGTATTAGCCATGATGTTGTTAGTGTGCTTAGGATGGAAAATAAGTAAGTTGTTACAGTCTAGGTCAGATGTTGGAGAGCAGACAGCTACAGATAGAGACCATTGTATAGGCCACCAGATGCAGACTACTATAAACAATTTTGGCTAAGCAACAACGACAGACATTGGAAAAAAGACCTGCAAATGCTTCAAGATCTCGGATTGAACTTACAAATGAGGCCAACATAGCAATGCATGGATTGCATTAGATCTGGGTGCAGACGAGGTTGCAACAGGGATTAGGTGCAAGCGAGGTCTCAACGGTACTGAGTGAAGATTGAGGTGTAGCACACTCGAGTGCAACTCATATGATTGTTGAGCTTGGGTAAGAAGTCCGAGATTCAGTCAAATTGAAGATTTGAGGTTCAGAGTGTGACAGTACGAGGATCTGAAAAAGATGAGCTATCAACATCACTTGAGGTTCACATGTGACTAGTTATCACATCATATCATGTACACAAGTCACGGAGTCATTCCCTCACCCTATAAAAGGGGATAGAAGATGCTCAGCGAAGGCAAAAGAATGAGATATTAAAACGTACAAAAGTGTGCCAAAAATAAAATCCAAGATTCAAAGCTCCTCAAGTGAGTTAAATTGAGACAGAACAAGAAGAAGGTTCACTAGTCTGCACTAAAGAATAGAAGCTACAGCAGAGCCAGTGAAGGATCTATGCAATGATCTAGCTTCGTCGTCTTTTGACAAGTTAGCTAGCTTACAAAAGGGGTTTTCTTATAAACCATAAATAAGAAGATAGTGAACTCACCTCTTGGATTGACTAAACTGGTCACCAAGGGAAGACTGAACTAAGTTCTCGATTATGAGTTGATAACGAGTGTCCAAACTAGTATAAATCATGTGTTCTTTACTTGCTTTCATTGTTGTGTGCTTTTAGAACTGTTAGAAATTAATCACCACGGCAAAATAAGAACAAACTTACAGAATTTGAGTTTTTGCTGTAGACTAACTTAGTAGTCTGAAAAAAAATCAACGGTTGAAACCAACAAATCCGCTGCTTTGCACTGATAAAGTTTAAATAAACCTATTCACCTCCACTCTCCCTCTAGGTTGAACATGTGGATCTAACAGTTGGTATTAGAGCCTGAGCTTCTAGGCCTAATAGTTTTTGTAAAGAAAATGTCATATCTTTTGATTTATATATGCAAGAAGTTACCAGTTTAATTTGTGAAGAAAACATGGCTCCTCCAAAGTTATCCAAATGTCCCAACAGCGGAGAGTCACTAGCATGTTCATTCGTCAAGTTTAATCACTTGAAGCTGAGGATGCTGCACACATGGATTCAATAGACGAAAGAATATATGACATCATTCCTGATGAATCATACATACCAGATCCAATTGATGCAAGCAACGAAGTGAACAAGCCCAAATCTCTTTGGGCAAGAGAGGACTGGGATCTAGTACTGATGGACAGAAGGGCAAGGAATCAAATATTCAAAGCTCGTAATGATGACATATTAGAAATAGTGGTTCATACAACCACTACAAAGAAAGAATGGGATGCTCTACTGTTCAGAAATAAAAGAACAAATAAAATCAAGGAAAACAAGAAGGATATCCTAATACAGCTCAATGAGATCTGATGAGAACTTGACCAGCTTTTATGAGAGGTTCAACGTACTCATCAACAATCTCAAACCTTTAGGGAAGACTTTTGATAATAAGAAAGTCAACCTGAAGTTCATAAGAACTCTTGATGAGATCTGGGGGATAAAAACCACAGCGATAAGGGAGTCCAGAGATCTTGCTAAGATGTCCTTAACTCAACTATATGGTGTGTTACATACATATAACTTGGAAGTTAAGAAAAAAAGACAAATTGATAAGTCCAGGAAGAAAACTCTAGTCTTCAAGACTCAAGAGGAAATCCTGAGATCCATGCCTGGAGGAAACCAGTGATACCTCGTCTACAAGTGAACAAGTAATAACAGAAGAACTTGCACTGATAGGCAAGAAGTTCAAAAAATTGTTCAAAAAGAAAAATCTTAGGAAGAAACTCTCCATAAAGGAAAAAGAAGTAGAGAGAGAAGTCAGTTATAACTGCGGAAAAGGCAAAACACTTTGGTGCACAATGTAGACGATCTACATAAGAATCGTCTGCAGAGAGGTACAAAAAGGAATACAGCAAAGGGAACCCTGGAAGAAGGGAAAAATCAAAGCCTATGCTACTAAGACTTGGAGCAAGACAAATTCTGATGATGACGAAACGATCTCAAATGCTCAACTCTCGCTCATGGAAAAAAATGAAGAAAAGTAATAGATATTTGACTTTTCTTACTTGGATGCTACTCTAGAGGAATTAAAGGAAGCACTTCAAGAAACCTCTAAAAGATTTATTTTCCTCTAATAGGAAAATAAAGAAAATCTCGAGCTGCTTGCAAATCTCAAAGAGAAATATAATCTAGCATATAAAGAGATTAACAGCAACCTAGCCGGTGCTCAAGATGAGCTAAACAAATGAGATTCTTCCAGGTGCTCAATGCAGTGGTAGAGACAATCACAAATACCGAGCTTTAAAAACAAGTAGATACTGGAAGGGAAAATTCTTGCAGAATGATAAAGCCAGTTTAGGTTATAAGAACTGGTTGTTAAATCTTTCACATTTAAAAGTGAATGATAATGTCATTACTAGTGAGAAAAAGGCAAAGGAGACTTCTGCAAAAATTTTGCAGAAAGATAACGCCTCTATTGCATAAGGAGTGCAGAAGAGTAAAGCCTCTACTTCACAAGGAGTGCAGAAAAGCCTTTACTGCTTAAACCCAAAGGAGTAAATTCATGAGCCAAGCATCATCACGAAGTGGTATAAAACACCAAAAGCTGTTGAAGGTCTAGAATCATAAGAATCAAGCCAGTAAAAGGCTATACAGACCTCACTATGCACCAAACTACTTAATATGGAACAAAAATTTCAATACTGCATGGAGAAAATCATAGTTGAAGTTCATCTGTACTTGCATAATGCAGCAAAAGAGGTGGAAAAACACCAGCAGATTGCCTAGGACAACAAAGCCAAGGGTCTACTACTACACTTGTGGCAAACCTGGTCATAAATCATTCGATTGTTGGAATTCACTTATGGAAATAATTCAAGTATGGATCCCAAAGACTAACAAGTAAGGACCCATATAAGTAGGTACCATGTTCAAGGTTTCAATGTTTTACTACAGGAACAACAGGATATAACATGGAATTTGTACAGTGGATGTTCTGGACATATGATTGGGAACAAAAGCATTTTAAAGGAATACAAAAAGAAACAAGGATCCCTAGTCATCTTTGGAGGAGTCAAGGCAGGTAAAACTAAAGATTATGAAACCATTGGTATAAGTTGTTTATTCTTTAGAGATGTAGCTTATGTCAAAGGCTTAGAACATAACCTGCTTTCCATTAGCCAACTATGTGACAAAAACTATGACTTCTCATTTATTCATGATTCATGCCAAGTAAGAGACAAAGTCACCCAAGAAGTCAAACTGGTAGAAATCAAAAAGGGAAACATTTATGCAGTACATTTTAGCTCATCACAGTCAAACCAAATAAAATGTTTCTATACGAAAGGTGCTGAAGCTACAAACTAGCTATGGCACAAAAGATTAGCTTACTTAGATTTCAAAACTATAGTCAAATTATCCTCAGAAAATCTAGTGAGAGGTCTTCCTCAAATAAAATCTAGTTGTGTAGACCATGCCAAAAGGGACAGCAGAAGAGAGCAAGCTTTAAACCTCTAAGCTCATCAGAATCATGTAGAATTTTGGAGCAATTGCATATGGATCTTTCTGGTCCACTAGAGGTAGAAAGCTTAAATAGGAAGAAGTATATCCTAGTTTAATAGATGATTAATCAAGAGATACGTGGTAATATTCTTACATAAAAAGAGTGAAACTTGGAGTCTACTAACTAGATTCCTCAAACAAGTTCAAAATGAGAGGCATAGAAGTAATCACGATCAGAACTGATCATGGTACTGAATTTAACCAAACAGGAGTAGATGTTTACTGCAATGATAATGGGATAAAGCATAAATTTTCAACACCTAGAACACCTCAACAAAATGGTGTAGCAAAAAGGAAAAATAGGAAACTTATAGAAGCAATAGGACAAATCTTGCTGATGCAAACTTACCAAAACGCTTTTGGGCAGAAGCAGTAAACACTGCATGATATATTCAAAATAGATGTATTATACATAAACTGCACAAGAAGACTCCCTATGAATTATGGAAAGGAAAGATACCAAGTTTCATATACTTTCATGTCTTTGGATGTAAATGTTATATACATAACAATGATAAAAATCATCTAGGGAAATTTGATCCTAAGACAAATGAGGGAACCTTCTTAGGATACTTCATAACTAGTAAGGTGTTTGGGGTATATAATATCAAAACACAGGCAGTTGAGGAGTCAATTCATGTTTCCTTTGATGAATCTGAAATATCCATGCGTGATGCTAATGTCTTTGATGAGGAATGTGCATGCATAGATGATGAATAGGATACAAACGAAAGTCCTTAAGCTGCAGAAAAGGAAGAATTGTCTGTAGACACTGAGGGAAACAACAATGCAGCAGAGCTAAAGCAACCCATGATGCAACAACAAGTGGAACACATAACTATTGAATAAGACAAAAGAAGATGGATCAAGACATACACACAGAATGACATCATTGGAGACAAAGATGCACCTATGCAGACTACGAGAGCAATAACCAGAGAATGTCTGTCTGCATGTTTCATTTCAAAAATGGAATCAAAGACAACAAATGAATCCTTAGGTGTTTCAAATTGGATTGATGCCATGAATGAATAACTGAATGAGTTTCAAAGAAACAAAGTATGGTATCTGGCACCAAGACCCAAAAATTATCCAATTGTTGGTTGCAAATGGGTGGTCAGGAACAAAACTGATGAAAATAGAACAGTCATCAGAAACAAATCCAGACTAGTTGCAAAAGATTACTCACAAGAAGAGGGAATCAATTTTGATGAGACCTTTGTCGTTGTTGTAAGACTGGAAGCTATAAGGATGCTCCTTGCCTATGCTACATATCAAGGATTCAAAGTCTATCAGACGAATGTGAAAAGTGCCTTTCTAAATGGAAATTGCAAGAGGAGGTATATGTTGAACAACCTCCTGGTTCTGAAAACTTTGAACATCCAAGTCATGTTTACAGGTTAGACAAGTTTCACGGGATTAGAAACTCACGACCCGTACGACACTTAAGCTACTCTCGACCTTCGCTTAAGCTTAGCCTTCTCCAATGCCAAAATGGCTAAGTGAGAACTTACAAAGAGAAATGGGAACTCGAAACAAGTTTTGAGAGGAAAACACATTATATTGCTCTTGGGTTTATGAGATTATATCTCGTGGAGGATTATGGAGATCGTGGTGGATGGTTTGGCAAATGAGCCAAGCATCCCCTTATATACAAGGCCTAGGAATAATCTAGAACTCTACATCTCCTAAAGTGTTCTAGAATTCTCTACATACATCCATACATATGTATAAGGTCCTAGAGTTCTCCGGAATTCTCTAGAGTCTTCCACAAACTTTGGAGAATTCTCTAGAACTTGGCCCTCCTTGAATGGGTCTTTCTCTTGGGCCTCATCAAAACTCGTCACGGGCTTAAGTTTGGGCCACTTTGGATTGGGCTTTGTTTTGGGCCCAACTCCAAATTTAACTAGCCCGTGACACAAGGCATTGTATGTAATGAAACAAGCTCCAAGGATATGGTATGAAACTCTCTTAACTTTTTTGTGTGAAAATAACTTTCAAAGAGGAAAGATAGACACCATCTTATTTCTTAACAAACATAAAGAACACATATTGTTAGTGCAAATTTAACTTGATGACATTATATTTGGCTGCACTAATAACAAATTAGGTGAGTGATTCACTACATTAATGAAATCCAAGTTTCATATGAGTTTAATGGGAGAATTAAAATATTTTCTAGGATTTCAGGTATAATAATTAGGAAGTGAGATCTTTATAAATCAAGCCAAAGACCTGAAGAATATAGTTAAAAAGAATGAATTAGAAAATGCAAGCAATATGAAGGCTCCCATGAATGCAATAATAAAAATTGATAAAGATGAGAGTAGAAACAAAAAGTCAAACAATGTATAGAGGAATAACAGACTCGCTAATTATACCTTACTACAAGTAAACTAGACATCCAGTACTCAATCTGCTTATATGCTAGGTACCAATCTGATCCCAAAGAATCTCATTACACTGCAATAAAGAGAATCCTGATATATCTCAAAGGAACTCCAAATCTGGGTGTATGGTATCCTAGGGAAACAGATTTTACACTAACAAGCTATTTAGATACAGACTTTGCAAGTTGTAGAGTTTACTGGAAAAGGACAAGTGGATCATGTCAATTTCTTGATGCAAGACAGATTTCATGGTTCAGCAAAAGACATACCACGGTGTCAACCTCTACTGCAAAAGCAGAATACATAGTTGTAGGAATCTATGTTACACAAGTACTCTGGATGAGGTCAAATCTTACAGACTAAGCTATGATATTTACTAAGACATCTATATTTTGTGACAACACGTCTACAATGAGAATTTCAAAAAATCCAGTTTTTCATGCAAGGACCAACCATATTGATGTCAAATATTATTTTATCAAAAATTATGCGCAAAAAGGTCATATTAAATTGGAATATATTCCAATAGAAAAGCAAGTTGTAGATATTTTTACAAAGCCTCTTGATAAGAGCAAATTTATTCAAATTCGAGATGAATTTGGTATAATTGATTTGAATCAATAAATTGCCAAAATGCTCTACTACTCCACTGCATATGTAGAACGCAGACAAGTATTATTTTTACTCTACTGCTTCACGGCATTTGTGAAATACAATCTAGCATTATTCTTGCTCTATTGCACTTTTATTCTTATAAAGAAATTAACGTTTTAAAAACTGATTGTCTAGAATCACACGACGGTCAAATCCATGACTGAATCTGCGTAACGGTAGGTTAGGAAATGGAAATGATAACTTTTTCAAAAGGTATCTGAAAAAAATTTCAATCAAAAACACTTTTACTCTCTCAATTTCTCTCTTTCTATTGCGCTATACTACAAACTAAATTGCAAAACACTAGTTTACAAACTCTTTCGATTCACTTTCACAACTCGGAAAACTCTTTCAATTCCTCTGAAAATGGCCAACATCCAATCCAATACTCCTACAAACGACAAGTTTCAAGAGCAACGAAGCCCAACAAAAAGAATTGAGTTGTAGATAGGAAAGGTTCTTGACTTAGAGACACTAAGGAATGAATCAGATTAGGTAAAAGAGATATCTGAGCTGATTCAAGATGCAGGCCTCAAATATTTCAGTGAGAAAACAAGCAGGATATATGATGAGGGGGTACTCAATTTCATCGAGAAGGTGAAGGTTGTAGACGATCTCCAATTCATCACATATACCTCCACAAAACTAATCAGGATCAATATAGGTCAAAATGACTTCCAATAACTCTTCAAGGTTTCAAATAAAGGACCCAGAAGCATTCCACCCTCTATAGTAACTGATGGAAGGCATGAGATGCTTAGCTAAGAGAGACAGAAGGAAGGGATATAAACGATGAAGAAATATCTATCTAAGGAACACAAGTTGCTTGGAGACGTTGTGAAGAAGTTGATTCTATTTAGAGAATTCTCCAAAGACCAGATCACATCTGACCAATAGGAGATAATGTGTGCGATTCTCTCCAAACACAAGCTCAATTAGGGTAAACTTCTCATGTACCAATTAGGAAAGAACGTAGAAGCAAAACAGCCTCTATTTGGAAGAATCATCAGCATCATCCTAAAGGAAAAACTGAAGCTATCTAACAAAGCAGAAAGGCCATGGACTGTGGCCAAGTAAATCGACATGAGAAAGATAGGCAAAACAGCCTATATGCTTCTCAAAGAAGCCATGAGCAGTGTAGACTATAGCAAAGGCTACAGACCAGCTTGAGAAGAAAGCTCAAAAAGCTAAAAAGAAGGTAATTAGCAAGGCACAAATTACAATGAAGCAGATAAAGGAGACAAGAAGAAGGCTCATTCTCCAAACCTAAGAAGAGAAGACGATATCATATCACCCTATTATACAACTCACAGAGATGGCGGCACAGAGATGGCGGTAGAAGCATAGGCTGTACCCATAGAAGAGAACACTCGGAAACCAATTGCAGCTGAAATTGAGGGTTCATCCTGAAAAACCTTACCACCTAAGGAACCAGAGCTTGCTGCAGTTCATGATGCTAACATAGCACTGAAGTATCTGAAGGCTGGTGCTGATGAAATCCTTCAGAATCTCATATTAGAAGCTCAAGAAAGCTATCAAGCAATCAAAGAAGGACCACAAGCACAGCTCAGGCAGGAGTTAAAGTGCTTAAGGGTATACAAGAAAGAAGATAAAAGCTATTGAAGCCAAACTCAGAAGGTTACAGACTAGACAATCTCAATACATCTCTACAACAAACATAGTGACAATAAGGTCTACAATAACTGAAGCATTCACAACAACAATCATTCCAATCTCCAGTATAAGAATGGATTTGTCTGTGATTGAAGCAGATCGACCCTTAACTGCATCAGAGGTTTGGGCTACAATAACAACTACAGTCACATAATCTTCAAAAAAGAAGGAGATTATAAAAGCTCTGCAGATGGTCTAGGCCAAACAAGAAAAGGTCCAAGAACACAGAGCCAAGATGGATAAGATGCTTAGCAAGGCTCAAAAGAAAGAAATGATCCAGAATTCTATCATGCTGCACAAGCTCCCAATCAAGAGGATATCCAAGACTACAAGGCCAAAGCTCATTTCATCATGACCAACTACAAGATACAGGATAAACCCTGATAAGAATGTGTAATCGCTCTAATTTGTATAGAAATTGATGGAACAAAATTGAGATGTATTAGCCATAATATAGTTAGTATGCTTAGGCTAGAAAAAAATAGATAGTTGCAGTCTATGACAGATGATGAGAAGCAAACGACTACAAATGATGGACATTGTGTAAGCCACCAAATGCAGATTACTAGAGAGGTTTTTAGTTAAGCAGCTTAGGTATTCGTGGGAAACAAAAGACCTGCAAATGTTTCAGGATCTAGGATTGAGCTTGTAGACAAGAACCAGCATAGCAAAGCATAATGTGCATCAGATCTGGGTGCAGAATAAAAGTTACAGCAGGGACTTGGTGAAGACTAGGGTTACAGAGTGTAGACTATGTCTTACAATACTGGATGCAAATTGGAAGTTGCAACAGATTGGAGTACAAAAGAGATATGCAAGGTCCAAGATATACCTAGAGGGGGTGAATAGGTTAATTCAATTTTTAACAATTTTATACAGTGGATTATAATTTTGCAGATCACTATTCTATGCAGAAGACTACTTTGGTAGTATGCAACTAACGGTTCAAGGTCTAATACAGAGACTCCAATTCTTCGAATTTGTCTCTGTTTGGCTGTGAAGGTTGATGTGTAACAGTTCTAAATATCAAACAATGAAAGCAAGTAAGAGACACAGTATTTATACTAGTTTAGACGCTTGTTATCAATTGATAAACAAGAGTTTAGTACAGTCTTCCTTTGGTGACCAGTGTAGTCAATCCAAGAGATGAGTATCACTATCTTCTTGTTTGTAGCTTACAAGACAACTTCTTTTTACAAGCTAAACGACTTGTACAAAAGACAAAGACCCACGATCTTCACACAGATTCAGCAATCTGAACTTTGCTGCAAAGGGTGTTTTTCTGCAAACTAGTGAACCCTTCTTTACTGTGTTTCATGATTCAACTCCCTTGAGTAATCTTTGAATGTTGATTGTTTTGCACACTTGCCTTTTAATCCTTATTCAACAACCTTAATCAAAAAGCTTCGCCGGTTTTCTTTTATAGGCTGAGGAAACGAACCTAGTAGCATTGTACTGTTTCTGACATGACACTTGGCCACTCGTGTCCCCCACCATCTTGTTTCTAATGCTGGCAATCCACTATCTCCAAAATTTATGCTGCTTTAACTCAAATCTTCGTTTGAATGACTCCAGACCTCTGACCCCACCATTAGTAACCACCTCTGCTATACCCAGCCTGCTGCACCTTAGTCTGCATACTATACTGTTGAGACCTCGTCTGCACTAGTCCCTGCTGTAACCTTGTCTACACACAGATCTGTTCACATTGATGCATTCTGTGTTGGTTCTCGTCTGCAAGCTCAGTTCCTAGATCCTGAAGACTTTGATGTTCTTTTGTTGTTTATCAATGTCTTACTTGTTTATCCAAAGCCCTTTGTAATAGTCTGTATCTTAAACAACCTAACTACATTATGATTAATACATCTCAGATTTGTTGTATCAATTTCTATATAATTGGAGGGATTGCATATTCCTATCAAGATGGTAACTAGGGTGGGTCAAAGGTCTGAAGTCATTCAAACGAAGATTTAAGATACAGACAGCAACAATACAACATTCTGAAGTAAGTGGACTATTAGCATCAGAAACAAGATGGTGGGGGACACGAGTGACAAGATGTCACATCAAAAATAGTACCATGTTTGCTGGGTTCATTCCCTGAGCCTATAAAAGGAATCGGTGACGCTTACCGAAGTAAGGCTGTTGAATATGATTGAAAGGCAAGCATGCAAAAACAATCATAAATTCAAAGATTACTCAAGAGAGCTAATTCATGAAGATCACAGTGAAAGGGGTGTTAGTAATATGCAGAAGAACACAACTTGCAGTAGAGTCTTATAGATTGGATATGTGCAAAGGACCTGAGTACTTCATCTTTTGTACAAATTCGATAGCTTGTAAAAAGAAGTTTCTTGTAAGCTATAAACAAGAAGATAGTGATACTCACCTCTTGGCTTGACTACACTAGTCACCAAGAGAAGACTGGATTAAGCTCTCGATTATCATTTGATAACAAGTGTCTGAATCAGTATAAATATTATGTCTATTACTTGCTTTCATTGCTTAATATTTAGAAATGTTAGAAACAAATTATCACAGCCAAACAAAAGTAAACTCAAAGATTTTGAACTCTCTGCTGCAGATCACCAAGCATCATCTGCAGACTACCTAAGTGGTGTACATAGAATAGTGTCTATAAAAAACTAGTATTCCGCATCAAAAGTTAGAATAATTTTTGAAACAACCTATTCATCCCCCCTCTAGATTGAATCTTGGACCTTACAAACCCAGATGGCTGTAGCACAGAAGTTGGAATAGTTGATGGCATGACGGAGGCAGAAATCTATCAACTAGTTCAAATTCAAAAAATGAAGGCCAACAAGAAGTAATTATGATTGGAGTTATGAAAGTCAAAGACTCAACACCCAAGACAAGAAAGAATAGATAGGCATAACTAGAGCATATTGAATTTGAGCACACTCTTGAAGTGGAGGTCGAGTTAAAAAGACTGGTACATAAGCATGTCAGGGTAGCAACTTTGGAAATTTATGACTATCTATCAAGGTCAACAGTTGGCAAAACACAACCATCAGGAGACAATGATGGTCACGATGATTTTTCACACCTAGAAGGCCATGATAATAATAATGGTATCATTGATCAAGTAGCTGAAGAAGGGATCTAGGAGAAATCAACAGCAGAACTATCTGTTGCGGAAGACCCAGCAATAGAATCACCTATAGCAAAGTCACTTGCAGTGGAGTCCTAAGTAGTAAAGCCTAATCCCTCAGAAAAACCACCAGTGCTGGAGGAAATAGAAGCAATAGAGGCATCACCAATCAGGGATACAGTAGAGACTAGAACAGAACAAGTCATTGTATACTACCTGCAGACAACAGAATAGGAAGAGTTCACACAAATTACAACACTTGATCTCACTCCTACATAGATATATGAAATCATTATAGTGGAAGACGAATCTGTGGAAACAAACCTGTTACCAACAGAAGAGCAACTTGTATTACTAAGCAGCGAGTTTTCACCACTCTCTTCATTACTATAGCCAGGAGTCTGAGGCAAGCCCCTGTAGACGTCAAAATTACACCAATCCATGAAAGGCCACCTTCTACTATAAGATCAGCTGTAGAGACTGAACCTTCTGCACATCAAGAGTCATCTCCATCAGAAACTACAGTTGAATACAGATTTAGACAATTGGATCAGGAAATCTACAACATCCATCAATGGACAAGGGATGCATTCAAGGAACTCCTCAACAGTCTGCAACTAGTTGCAAATGAATTGAAAACTCAGAGTAAAACCAGGAAAAAGTGCTATGAAGACTTCCAGTCAACTCTCTCCAACATGGATGAAGGGCTTATAGATCAAATACAAAAGGGCTAATGCCCTAAACCCTTAGCAGTACAGGCTCAGCTCCTCCAACCTGATTAAGCTGAGGGGACAACATTCAATTGATCTGCGCAAACTCCAAGCATCCTTGCAAGCCACTCAACAACAGCTTTCTGAGCATATCCATAACAATGACACCAGGCTTGGATTGTTGAAAAATAAGCTTCAATTAGAAACTATCAAAGCCACAATTGCTCAACAGACAATCACCTCTGAACTCAGAGCCCTAAGAACTGCAATCGAAGCCCTTACATATGCCATCAATGCTAACAAAAAGGGGAAGAAGATAACATAGAAAAGAAAAGAGGCAACAAGGCTTCCTGAGCAAAGAGCAGTAGAGAAAGCTATAGCTAGGGAAAAGGCAGCAAAGAAAAAAAAACTGCAAACGAGCTTAAAAGAAAGTCAACAGCTCAAGCAAAGGAAGAAAGGGCTGTAAAATGGAAAAATCCTCAAGAAGAGAGGACATCAAGCCACAGAACTTAGGGGGAGAAAACCCCACACAGATCTCAAAAGGAGCAGCACCACACAAAAAGAATAAGACACCACAGAACATCTAAGGAACAACCTCACAAGCGCAGCAAAGGTAGTGAGCATCACATGTAAAAGGTAATTCTCTTTACTGCACATTAGTCTAAGTAATTAGATTAAATTTTTTTTTATCAAACGGTGTAATTTAGATGGTTAGCTTGTAGTTTTACTTAGGAGTTTTGTTAGCATCAATTTAGGGAAGTTTGATAGGATTGTGTAATCCCTCCATATGTATAAAATTTGATTAACAAAACTTAGGAGTATTAGCCATGATGTTATTAGTGTGCCTAGGTTGGAAATTAAGTAGATAGTTACAGTGTAGGTCAGATGCTAAAGAGCAGACGACCACAAATAGAGAGCATACTGATTACTATAGAGAATTTCTGCTAAGCAATTAAGACATACATGGCAACAAAAGATCTACAAATGTTTCGAGATCTAGGATTGAAGTTGCAGACAATGACCAACTTAGCAATGGATGGATTACATCAGATTTGGGTACAGACGAGATTGCAGTAAGGACTGGGTGCAAACGAGGTCTCAACAATACTGGGTACAGATTGAGGTGGAGCAGACTCGAGTGCTATTGATATGATTGCTGAGGTTGGGTCAGAGATCTGAGGTTTAGTTAAATCGAAGATTTGAGGTTCAGAGTATGATAGTACGAGGATCTGAAAAAGATGAGCTGTCAATATCACTTGAGGTTCATATGTAACCAGCGGTCATATCATATCCTTTACACAAGTCACAGGTTCATTTCCTCAGCTTATAAAAGAGGATAGAAGAAGTTCAATGAAGACAGCAAAATGAGATATTAAAACGTACAAAAGTGTGCAAAAAAAATCCAAGATTCAAAGCGGGTCAAGTGAGTTAAATTGAGACAGAATAAGAAGAAGGTTCACTAGTCTGCACTGAAGAATAGAAGGTACAACAGAGTTCAGTGAAGGATCTGTGCAAGGATCTAGCTTCGTTGTCTTTTGACAAGTTAGCTTGCTTGTAAAAGGGGTTTTCTTGTAAATCATAAATAAGAAGATAGTGAACTCACCTCTTGGATTGACTAAACTGGTCACCAAGGAAAGATTGAACCAAGTTCTCGATTATCAGTTGATAACGAGTATCTGAACTAGTATAAATCATGTGTTCTTTACTTGTTTTCATTATTGTGTGTGCTTTTAGAACTGTTAGAAATTAATCACCACAGCAAAACAGAGACAGACTTATAGAATTTGAGTTTCTGCTGTAGACTACCTAAGTAGTCTGAAAAGAATATCAGCTGTTGAAACTAACAAATCCGGTGCATTGCACTGATAAAATTTAAATCAACCTATTCACCCCCTCCCCCCTCTAGGTTGAACCTGTGGATATAACACATAACGGATATTGGCATAATATGCATACAGTTAGTTCTTAGTGGTACCTTGTCGGTATTATAAATCTTATGGGTAGCTTTTCGAAAACAAACTTTCAAACAATACCTCAAGGGAATTCGTATTAATCCATATGTCGTGTCAAACTATTTCTTATGATTTGAGATGCAAAGGGCAGATTTATAAAAGGAAAAAAAGTAGTTTAACGATGTGGGATATAATAAAAAAGTTGTTGAAAAGTAATGTTGCAATGTCTGCAAGCTGTAATGTGGTACTTAAAATCATTAAATATATAGTATTATGTTATGTACCAATCTATGAGTAATGTACTGGATTCATATATGTTACTTACTTCATTCGTTCTACTGTTGGTAGTATGGCTATGGGAGAATAAATATTGTATGACTTCAGTTGCTGAATAAGAAGTTGTCTCATTTTCATCATTTCTTCTCCTTTTCTCTATCTTTCTCCCACCTTGGTTGACACATAACAACCTCGAGGGTTGTTAATTGGTATCAAAGTGCGATCTAGGGGCAGGATGTCGAGCGGGTGATCGTAATTGTTGCAAGGTTGAGCACGATCCTCGGCAACAATTGAGCGATTCGCAAGGAGTTTCTGAGCAGTTGATGTCGCGGTGCGGAGGAGTTGAATCGCGTCGGATTCATTGCGTTCGGGGATTGATTGTGGAGATACTGGTGCCCTAGCACAGGGCGGCGATCATCAATTTGTTAGGTATACTCCATGATCTAACAAGGTTTTGACTTTGAGGAGGACATTGGAATCTATGTACATGCTCTGACTGGGGTGATCCCTCCTGCTACCATTAAGATACAAGAGAAATCTTGAAAGTATTTGTTAACCATCTTTCTTGACTCTGGTCCAACTAACAGCTTCATCCATCAAGCCACAACCAAGAAAGCTGAATTTGTTGTTAAGGAGACTCTTTCCCTTAGGTAATGTGGCCTTTGTTCACAGCACAACAGTATGTTAAGCTTTTCACTGGTTGATGGATGGGCAATCGTTTCAGTCAGATATAAGAGTATTAGAGTTGGGAAATTATGACATAATCCTTGGACCTAATTGGATGATGCTGCACAGTCAAGTGTCCTTTGACTTTCAACAGCAAAAGATCTTGTACTCCAAGGAGGGAAAAAGAATGGAAATGCCTTTCTTCTTTAGAGATGAGTGTTTCTTACCTTTCTTCCATCTCTACTATCTCTCTTCTTTAGAGATACCCCAGTGTATTTTCCAGATCTTAGACTCCTATGAGGATGTCTTTGGTGAACGCAATTCTTTTTGCCTACAAAGATCCCTGGATCATTCCATACCTTTGTTGCCCCAGGAAAACCACCGAATCATCAAAGGCCTTGCAGACTAACTCATCAGTTAGTTCTCTCGATTGTTAGATTTTTAGATTTTTTTTAGACTAACCACAGACTAACTTGGCAGTTTCCAGATTTTTAGTTCTCTCGAGGACAAGAGAATTCCTTAACAGGTGGGGGGTGTAATGTACCTAATCTATGAGTATTGTATTGGATTCATATATGTAACTTGCACCATTGGTTCTGCTGTGGGTAGTATGGCTATGGGAGTATAGATACTGTACGAGTTCGGTTGCTGAATAAGTTGTCTCATTTTCCTCATTTTCTCTATTTTCCTACCTATAGTCTCTCTCTCACATAACCACCTCGAGGATTGTTACATATTATTGCACTTTACTGTACTTTTATAGGTCAATATATGGTATTTTATCAATGACAAATGAAATAGTGAGTAAAATAAAGATTTTAGGTTAGAGATTCACATGTGAATGCTCTTACAGTCAAGATAGAGATCAACGGCACAGCGAAGTTGTTCTTTTCCGGGGATCAATCTCATCCTGAAATCGACGAAATATACAAATGCCTATGTCATGAACTTTGTCGCTCACCTCAGAGAATGAAGATAATCGGACTAAAGAAACACCATAAACAACATTAGCACGAATGATAACATGAATCTTTAACCATCTTGGATGCTGAGGTCGCAATGTTCAACAGATAGAGAATACGTCACTGTCTATACATGGCCACATAACTCGCGAAAGCTTGGCCTAGGGAAGAGGAATTGAACTCAATCAGCTGGCACATAATCTCGCATCCAGATATTTTACATATAAGATTCATCCCAAGCAATACCAACAATTCATCATTTATTCAAGCAGCTTAACGCTGCATCGATAGTGCTGGTGATACCCCAAGGAATTTCCTGTGATAACATACTTCATAGAAGCAATACGAGCAATTCATCATTCATTCAAGCAGCTCAACGCCGAATCGATAGTGATGGTGATACATCACGGAAAGTTAATTGGATTTCCTGCAATAAGCATAACATGAATAAACACATTGGAGACTTGCGTCGGGACAAATCCAAAATCAAAACTAAGTTATTTCACAACCCAAATGAATAGATAAAAAATTAAACAAGTTCAGCTCATTGCTCTCTTACTCATTCGAAATTTAAGATAAAACTTTTGCTAGTTCATCTAAAGGCTACAAGATGCATTCCTTTGCCTAGTTTCTACGACTTACAACAGTAGCACAATCGTGTTGCCCAGTTTATGCAGAGCTTGCCAATCACAGGTAGAACTTGTCACCACTATATCCTAGCCTATCTTTCGGCAGTAGACTGAACCCCAAATACATCACCCAGGAGAGTGGGAGCTCCGAAAATGTCACATCTTCTGCCTCAAACCATAAAGCAGAAACAAGACCGAATAATCTATTCAGCATGGCGCCCAGAACCCAGAACCCAGAACCCGAACCTTCTTTCTGCGAGTTTCTACGCTCTAATGAGTGACAATGACTGAGGACAGGAATCCTGGGATGCAACAATCAACAAGAAACCGAAACCAGTTCCTCGGACTGCTGGCTCTCAAGGTCTAAAAGCAAAGGCTTCTTTTGGAACTCGTTCCTCAACTGCCCACAAGCCGCGCTTGCATCAAGACCTCGTGTCTGACGTATGCTTGCTGTTATTTTACGGGACTCCAAAGCAGCAGCAAATGCTAGCATCTGCATGTATACGCAATGAAACCATGGTGTATTTGGCTTATGACAAGTAATGGAAAAAACAAAAAAAGAGGACACATACTACCACAATATTCACGCTTTATCATTTCTCATTTCAGTTTCGAACATCAACAAACAATTCATGCATTATATTCGTATTTCAATATCCATACAGAGCATTGCAGTTCTTGAAGCCATAAGAATTACAGGATGTCGACTCTCATCTTTAGGGAATTTTAAAACGCAGTAATAAATCTTTGAAATAGTTCAGGAGATTATATCGTTGAAGATAAAAAAACCAGAAAGAACTACACATACCGCTTTTTTGTAAGGACGTCGATACTCGGAGCCTTCTATAGGATTAAAAGGTATTAGGTTCACATGCTGACCTCGGCCCCAACCATGAAGCAGTTCTGCAAGTTCGATAGCGTGCTCCACAGAATCATTCACTCCAGCTGCAAACAACAGAAAAGCCATATTGGTTCTGAATTCAGTTTACTCGATCATAAATTAAGTTGTCAAGCTACTTTCAAGGTTGAAACCAGCACCAAGAAGAGTATACTCAAAGGACACCCGTCGACTAGTTTCCAGAAAGTAGTCCCTGCAATCCTTCATTAACGCATCCAAAGGATATGATTTTGCACTCGGCACTATAGTTTCTCGAAGTCTCTGGTTGGGAGCATGCAAACTGAAGCAAAATGAGGAAAATAAGTTCAAGAAGAAGAATAGAAACCC
>LIEC01010861.1:0-13493 GCA_001925005.1 Drosera capensis | reverse complement strand
CCCCCCCCCCCCCCCCCCGAAAAAAAAAAAAGCATCTTAACGTTCATGGAAATTTCAAGCCAACATACTGCTGTGAGCTGCTGAATAAGTGGGCCAAATTTTTGCAAGCGTCAACATTAATTAGAAGCTAGATCTTCTCAGAGTCATGGCATCGCCAAAAGCCGAGAATAAATGGTAGATGTCGAAATCTTAACTAAGGATGTATAATGCATAAATAATCACCAACCGGCCACAATATTAAAATTTGACTGGCTACATGAAAGATGACTTGCCTCACAGCTAATGTAGACTGCAGCTTGTGTGAAGCCAACTTCTTGATGGTATTTGGAACTCCTACTGTTGATATAGTGATCATTCTTTGTCCGATCTTTATGTCCTGAAAACATAAAAGAGGCAACTTGAGAATGAGCAATGGAACCACAAGAAAACAAAATCGATGCAAGAGATTGCTCACCAAGTAGGATGCCACTATAATTCAAAACATTGATAAGGAAAATAGAAACAGCCACAAGCCATTCATGACATAGTTCTGAACTTACATTGTACAATCGATATCTTACTACTATTCAGTTTCCATGCATCAGTTCCTCCTGCCTGCCCTCTCTCAGTTCCATACCAATCCCGCCCATCTTTCCTTTTCTGCATGATCTTGCTCTACACCAATTACACACCTCCTCCATTTCAAATCCTCTTAAGTGTACAATAAATCTCAAAATTTGGGCCACAGCCTATTGGAGTCCTAGGATTAGAGTTCAAGTAAAAATCACTTTATACAATCAGACTTCAATTGGAATATTTTATTGTAAACCTTTTTCACCTCACAAAAGGAGCTCAAATCTTATACATTCCACTCCACCACCCTTTACTCCTCCGCCCATCTGAACCGTGAATAATTTAGCAAAGCTGAGGCCGAGTCTGGCGTTTCGTCTGGCATTTCATTGCTATAAGTAGGGCCATAAGGGTGATGAATGCAGTTTACTCCAACTCTATGGGGGAGGACGACGAAACAAAGAAATAGAAGGACTGGGAGTGATATTGTTCCTCCTATGCCCACTCGACTGATGGTAGCACCTACTATGGTTGATCTGAGAGGGTGTACGGGAAGTGGGAGTCTGTTTGTCTGGGTCCAGTAATAACAAGTACTCAATTTTTCCTTTTCTCAATTTCATCAAATCGGAAGCTAAATTATGGGTACCAGGTTAATAATCAATACCAAAACAACAAATTTGAATCAGGCGGGTAAATCACGGTTTCCATGTCTCGGCCTCAACAATACTCTAGGACAATTTGAAAAAACACGTTTGAATTTTGAAAGAGGAAGAGACCTGGTTTAAGCATCGATGGGCTTCAAGGACAGATTTCATGTTCAGCATTGGCTCCCCCATCCCCATGAAAACAACATTGGTTACGCGATGCTTGAAGAGGTCTTCAATAGCCAAGACCTATGAAAGTACGGGATATGATATGCATAAGAAACAGCCTGCTGCACCACTAACAAAGTACCAACGCACAATTATAAGCCTAATGCTAATGACAACTTCACAGCACATTGTTTCTTAAGTCTGCATGAAAAATAGCAGAACACATTACAATCTGAAGCGTAGCCTGATCCCAGAATATAAATATTAAATCTTAGAAACATGAGCCTATAGATATTTTAGTTTAACAAATTAATAGATATTTTAGATAACAAATTAAATATCTTGGAACAGGTTATCGGAAAGATGAGCAAATAAGTTTCATCAGCTGCTTTTTACCCGAAAATCAGTTTGCGTCAGCTAAGCTTGTACGGAAAAACAATCTATCTATTACAGTAACATTTTACTTTGAAAGAAGATATGTGCTGGACTGAGAATGAACAGACCTGCTCGACTATTTCATGCCTCTGAAGATTTCTAGAATAGCCTCCCTTCCCAGTAGCACAGAATGAGCAGCGCAAGGGGCAACCTACCTATTGAGATTGATGAGAGTTTTTTTTTTAAGTAGTATTTTCAAAATGTCCATGGGGACATTCCACAAATGGAAGTTTGGTGACAAAGATCACCTGAGATGAGACACAAGCTGTGAGTCGAACTGAACCCTTCTCATCTTCAACAGGTATGCCAACAGTTTCAACTAGTCTGCTGTCCTCCAGCTTAAGTAATAACTGAAGACCAGAGAGAAGTCAAGGAGACCAGGAATTTCGTAAAAAGAATTGATGAAAAATCAAAAAAGCAAGAGTCATACAACCATATATGAGAAAAGCTTTAACAATAACTGCAAGCACACAATGTGATACTATTACGAAGACCACATAAACCACAAATAAAAGAAGTATTGTAATCATCAGATTCATCACTAGTGCAAGATTTGAAAAGAGAGTTTAGGTTGGTAGCACAATTCAACTGAAAGTGACATGAACCATGCAACCGCTTAAAGCCCTGAACAGCTTAATAACACTAAACGTCACTTTACTCCACCAGTCGGTTAAGCAAAGGAGTGTTCCACCAGTCGGTTAAGCGTATGAGTGTTCACCCTCTTGATACACAAATGGCTCACCACGTAATGATCATTCCCCCAGGGCGAGTCTTGAGAGCAAACCTTTTAAGTTTTAACCTTATGGAACCTATCCACATGGGTGGTCATTTGATAGCAATGCCTATGGGAACAAATTTCTTCAGCAGTAAATACATAAAGAAAGGGAAAAAAAAAATGCCAGATCATTCGCACTGGCTGTGATGCTGAGCTATTGCCAGGCTAACACAAAGGAAAAACTACAGAGTGGCTCCTTGATAATTTGAAGAAGGTAACAGCTATGAACTTCGTATTAACTATTCAAACTAAGCCAACCTCCCATAAGTACCGTGCTGCAGCTAAATATGATATTTTCAAATATAGCAGCATGAAAACATAAAGGCAACAACATTAAGATTAACTGATAGAGATCAATCAATGACTAGATGTTATAGTATCACAGAACATCCACTCCCAAGATTTTTTTTAAGAAAAACAGAAAAGAAGAAAAAAGAAAGAAAGAGAGAAAACAAACAAACAGTTGAGGTAATGTGGTTGTCAATGTACCAAGCTAAACTTGCAGAAACTTAAAATTAACAACGAAATGAAACACAATATTACCTTGATCGTACCATCAGCTGCGGTAACCGTGCGATGAACAGGAGATCTCCCAACACTCCATCCAGCTTCTTGAAGCTCCTTCCTAAATGATTGTGGCACTTCCAAAGACACAGAAATTTATTAAGCTAATGTTGTTTAACACTAACAATTCTATAACTAGTAGTATGACGCATTGAATATTAGAGTGTGACGACCAAATCCTACTATACCATGTTGAATATGACATCGGATTATCAGGAACCAATATTAATATAAGACCTAGTTGTTTCTTTGACCCTTAATGAGAATTAAAACCCATCAATCAATTCTAACTTCCTGTTACAGCCAAGAACATACAACCTTTTGAACTCGTCAGACACAAACTACAAACTTGCGCCATCAATCAAAAACTCGGTCATCTGGTAATAGAACCTTTTGAACATTGTATCTATGCCAGTAAGACAGGATCATGAGTTCGAATCTATCAGTCCCATTTATTTGGCACTTGATATAAAGTAGTCCCGTGCACTTTCCATAGCCCACGCTTCATGCCCGAACAAGAACGGTATCGGAGGAGCAAGGGCTTCTTTAACATAAGGACAACATCAGGTTTTCAATAAAGTCAGTTCCTCAACACGAACCCCAGCCCAACTAATCAATATCAATAAAAATAAAACAACCCATAAAAACCAAAAGCCATAAAAGGGGGTCTTACTGTAAGTGAAGTCATCAATATCCTTAGCCTTCCTCTTGTAAAGGAGCTGATGAAGCTGCTTTCCTCTATACCTTTCCTATCCACACAACCAAAAACCTCACAAAATTCAACATTCATTCACCAAAAACCAAACTCAAACCCAATAAAGCAAAGCGTCAAACCCACACACCCCTATTATGTATTGATACCAAAGAGACCGTTTCCTGATTCCCACAAGAGGCGCCGAACCCCTGACCACAAGATAGCAGAAGGGTTGCTCACTACTAAGCTAACCCTTATGATCTACTACGAATTCAAAACAAACCCCACAATCCACTACCCAAAGAGTCTCATTACCTGTCCGAGATCCACAGCCAGTTGCTGAAGCTCCCCCTCCGACATGCCGAGGAGCTTTTTCTCGGCGACATGAGAGGCGACGGAAAGCGAGCGTGGGTATGAGGAAGAGGGGATTGCGAGGGAGCGTGAGCTGAGTGTTCTGGCCAGTGGGATTGAAGGGAATTGGTGAAGCAACAACGCCATCGATGTGGGGGAAAAATTGTTATCTGGAGCGATTGGATGAAAAGTGGAGAGTGCGGAATGTTTAAGGTACTGGGATCCTCTACTGTTGCTTGTGCAACAGCACAGGTGCAGTCACCAATCTCAGCCTTTGGATCAAAATCCAAGGACTAAGATTTTTTTGTTTATTTTGGGATTTATGGTTTAATCTTTTTAGGGTTTAGTTTTTTGGGCTTTATTAACTCTTAGGGTTTTCTTTTTCTTTTTTGTTTTCTTTTTTCAGGGTTTAGGATTTAGGATTTAGGGTTTAAGGTTTAAAGGTTTATTTTACCTTTTAGGGTTTCCTTTTATCTTTTTTTGTTTTCTTTTTGTTTAGGGTTTAGGGTTCACTGTTCATAAAATAGGGTTTTATTTTATTTTGTTTCCTTTTTAAATGTTGGCTCAAAATGCCAACAGCACCAAATGCACCACCTGGGAATTTCAGAGGATCCCCACCAATTGCAGTTTTCTTTGTTAGTCCAATAAGCTGCTTGTCTATTTTCTTGACATCTATCTGTTTGGCCATCGTCCATGGCCTTACCTCCTTATCAAAGAGCTTCAGCTTCTGTTTGAGAAAGATGCTGATTGTCCTTCCAAACAGTAGTTGCTTTAATTGTATAGCTTTTGCAAGCTGATGCATTTGCGGTTTTGCCCAATTGACTTCATATTTCACAAGGATTGCATACATGATTTCTTGCTGATCAGTGATAATCTAATTTTTGTTGAATTCTCATGAGAGAATGACTTTCTTGACAATATCAACAAGCATCATGTGCTGTTTGGATAAAAACTTCTTCATGGTCCTTATTCCTTTATTTCACTTCTCTTCTGCAAAGCATGACATCCCTTCCTGTTTTCATAATTGCAGGTGGAATGATCCTCGACCATTCGTTTGGTAAGTTGAAGAATTGAGCAAAGTCATAGGCCTTGATGTAGATTGCACCTTTCGTTGTAGTAAAGGTGTAAGAGATCGACTGCAGATTGTCTATGACTTTTGCCTTGTCGATGAAATCAAGTACTTCATCGTCATAGATTCTACTTGTTTGTTCGTAGAAGTACTTGAGTCTGGCTTCTTGAATGAGATCAGTAGCTTCCTTTACTCCATCTGATTCATCTCGCAAAGTGTTGAAATCGAACACCACACCAGTTTGGAGTTCGATCTTTCTTGATGGGCTCGATTAATCAGATTTAGTGCTCTTCTTTGAGACGTTTGATGGAGTGTTGGCCATTTTCGAAGAGTGTTTGTTGAAAATTTTGAGTTTCAAAAGTGAATTTGAAAAAATTGCAAGTTAGGGTTTTCAGTTCTTGATGCAATAGAAGGTTTCGAGATTAGAGGGGGAGTGAAAGAGTTTTAGAGAGAGAGAGAGAGAGTATATAAGAGTGTAAAGTAATTTTTATTAAGAAAATTTTCTTCTTTTATAGTCTTCAAAGATATTACCGTTGCTAGAAGTTTGTAGCCATTACACAGAATAGGCCAATTATTTTGACCGTGGCGTGATTTAAGGAAAACTGTTTAGTAAAGTTAATATTCTTTCCAAAATTAAATATAGTAAAACAATATTACTTCTAGTGTTCTTCCACGTGTGCAGCAAACAGTAGAGCAATAATTCTAGTCTGCATAAAATAATATCAGTCTACATTCTACATATAAAGTGGAGCAGTAAAATATTTTGGCGAGTTTCACTGTTTTAAATTAAGTATACCCAATTCTCCTCTAAATTAAGCAAACTTACTCTCATCGAGAGGTTTTGTAAAAATATCTGCAATTTGTTTTTCTATTGGAATATATTTCAATTTAATGTGACCTTTTTGCACATGATCTCTGATAAAGTGATATCTGACATCAATACGCTTGGTTCTTGAATGAAAAACTTGATTTCCTGAAATTGCCATTGCAGACGTGTTGCCACAAAGTATAGAGGTTTCAGATAATATCATACCATAGTCTGCAGCCATGTACTCTGCTTCTACAGTAGAGGTTGACAGGGTAGTCTGCTTCTTGCTGAGTTAGGAGATCAATCTTGCACCAATAAATTGACATGATCCACTTATGCTTTTCCTGTCAACTCTATAACCTGTAAAATCTACATCTGAAAAATCTATCAGTGTATAATCTGATTCCCTAGGATACCATACACCAAGGTTTGGAGTTCCTTTGAGATATCTCAAGATTCTCTTTACTGTAGTGTAGTGAGATTCATTGGGATCAGATTGATACCTTGCACAGACACAGACTGTATATTGAATGTCTGGTATGCTTGTAGTAAGGTATAACAAATGACCCTATTACTTCTGTATACATGGTTAGATTTATATTCTTTTCATGTTCATCTTTATCTATCTTTATTGATGTGCTCATGGGAGTTTTTATATGAGTAGCACTTCCTAAGCCATAGTTTTTAATTGTGTTCTTTAAGTACTTAAATTGATTTATAAAGATTTCGCTTTCTAATTGGTGTACTAGGAAATATTTTAGTTCCCCGATTAAACTCATTTGAAATTTGGATTTTATTAATTCTGCCAAACGTTCACATAATTTATTATTAGTACAACCAAATATAATATCATCAACATAGATTTACACTAACAATATATGTTCCTTATGCTTCTTGAGGAACAGAGTGATATCTACTTTATCACTTTCAAATTTATTTTCACATAGAAATATTGAGAGGGTTTCATACTAATAGGAATGTGCAATCCCTCCAATTGTATAGAAATTGATGTAACCAAAACTAAGCTGTATTAGTCATAATGTAGTTAGTATGTTTAGGCTAGAAGTCAAGTAGGCAATTGTAGTGTAGGTTGGATGTTGGAGAGAAGACGGCTGCAGATTATGGAGATCAAATGAGCCACGAGATGCAGACTACTACAAAGGACTTTGGCTAAACACCTATGGCATTGATAAGCAAGAAAAGAGCGTCAAAGGCTTCAGGAACTAGGATTGAGCTTGTAGACAAGAACCAACATAGAATGCATCAATGTGCAGCAGATCTATGTGCAAACGATATTGCAGCAGGGACTCGTGCAGACGAGGTCTCACAGTGTAGTATGTAAACTAAGGTGCAGCAGACTCGTATAGCAGAGATGGTTGCTGATGGTGGGGTCAGAGGTCTGGAGTCAGTCAAACGAAGATTTGAGTTAAAGCAGTAACGACATAATTTCTGGAGTTAGAGGACTGCCAGCATCAGAAATAATATGGTGGGGGACACGAATCGCAAAGTGTCATGTCAGAAACAGTTACTTGTTGCTTAGGTAAACCGGTGAAGCTCATTTAAGTAAGGTTTTTGAACTAGGATTGATAGGTTTGCACTTAACATTCAAAGATTACTCAAGAGAGTTGAATCGTGAAATACACAGTGAAGAGAGTTCACTAGTATACAGAAGAACACCATTGATAGTGGGTGTTCATCTTTTGTCAAAGTTCTCTATCTTGTAAAAAGAATTTGTCTTGTAAGCTACAAACAAGAAGATAGTGATACTCATCTCTTGGCTTGACTACACTGGTCACCAAGAGAAGACTCGACTAAGCTCTTGTTTATCAATTAATAACAAGTGTCTGAACCAGTATAAATACTGTGTCTTTTACTTGTTTTTATTGTCTAGTATTTAGAACTGTTAGAAATCAACCTTCATAGCTTAACAGAGGAAAATTCCAAGAATTGAAGTCTCTGCAGCAGACCTTAAAATGGTTAGCTGCATACCACTCAAGTGGCCTGCATAGAACAGTGGTCTGCAAAACTATAATGCGCTGTATAAAATTGCTAAAACTAGAATTAACCTACTCACCCCACCCCCCTCTAGTTTATATCTTGAACCTTACACATATCATGCTCTGGGTGCTTGTTTTAATCCATACAATGCCTTGTCTAGCTTATATACGTATTTTGGATATTCAGAGTCTTCAAAGCCAAAAGATTGTTCAACATAAACTTCATCTTGCAGCTTTCTATTTAGAATTGCACTTTTTATATCGATTGGATAGACTTTAAATCCTTGATATGCAGCATAGGAAAGAAATATTCTTCTCGCTTCTAATCTTGCTATAGGGGCAAAGGTTTCATCAAAATCAATTACTTCTTCTTGTGAGTATCCCTTAGCAACTAGCCTAGCTTTGTTTCTAATAACTATTCCATTTTCATCAGATTTGTTTTTAAATACCTACTTCTAGCCTACAATTGGATAGTTCGTGGGTCTTGGTGTTAGATATCATACCTCATTTTTTTGGAACTCATTTAGTTCTTATTGCATAGCATCTACCCAATTCGGATCATTTAAGGCTTCACTTATTATCCTAGGTTCTATTTCTGATATAAAACATGCAGACATGCATTCTCCATTTGTTGCCCCTTCTAGTCTGCACAAGTGCATCCTTATCTCCTATGATGTCATCATGTGTATGTGCCTTGATCAATGTTCTTTTGTCTTGTTCATTAGTTTCCAATTGTTGTTGAGTTTGTTCTTCAGTCTCTGCTGCAATGTCATTGTGTGCAGACGACTCTTCCCTGACTGTAGTTTCAATGACCTCTTCTACAGCTTGTTCATTACATTCAAATATATTTGCACTTCTTATGAATGTTTCTGATTCATTAAATGATACATGAACTGATTCCTCAACTGTTTGTGTTCTTTTATTGTACAATCTAAAGGCTTTATTGTTTGTAGAATACCCTAAGAAAGTTCCTTCATCTGTCGTAGGATCAAATTTATGTAAATAATTTTTATCATTATTGTGTATATAGCCTATGCATCCAAAAACATGAAAGTATTTGCCACTTGGTGTCTTTCCTTTCCACAATTCGTATGGAGTCTTTTTATGAAGCTTGTGAATTGTGCATCTATTCTGAGTGTAGCAAGCTGTATTGACTGTTTCTGCCCAGAAGTTAGATAAGTTTGCATAAGAAAGCATTGTCCTAATTGCCTCTATAAGTGTTCTATTTTTCCTCTCAGCTACACCATTTTGTTGAGGTGTTGTAGGTACTAAGAAGTTATGTTTAATTCCATGATCATTGTAGTAGATATCTACTCCTCTTTGATCAAATTCAGTGCCATGATCACTTTTATTTGTGATTACTTCTATGCCTTTTTCATTTTGTATTTGTCTAACAAACCTTGTCAGCAGCCACAAGTTTCACTATTTTTATGTACCTAGAGTGTATCTGGAATAATCATCTACTATAACTAGAGTGTACTTCTTTCTATTTAAGCTTTCTACCTCAACTGGACCGAAGAGATCCGTATGTAATAATTCCAGAATTCTAGTTGATTATGAAGAGTTTAGGGGTTTAAATCTTGCTCTAGTCTTCTTTCCCTCACGACATGGTCTGCATAGTTTATCATTTTTAAACTTTATTGGAGAAAGTACTCTTACTAGGTTTTCTGAGGATAATCTGGCTATTGTTTTGAAATTAAGATGAGTTAGTCTTTTGTGCCATAGCCAGTTTGTATCTTCTGCTTCTTTAGTATAGAAACATGTTATTTGTTCTTAGTGCGAAGAATCAAAGTCTACTGCATAAATGTTTCCTTTCCATACTCCTAGTAATTTGACTTCTTATGTGATTTTATCCTTTACTTGATATGTATCATAAGTCAATGACAGATCATAATTTTTATCACACAATTAACTAATGGATAGCAGGTTATGTTCTAAGCCTTTAACATAAGCAACATCTCTAAATATTAAGGAACATGTACCAAGGGTTCCATAACCTTTAGTTGTACTTGCTTTTCCTCCTCCAAATATGACAATGGGTCCTTGTTTATTTCTGTAATCTTTGAGGATGGATTTGTTCCCTATTATGTGTCCTGAGCATCCACTGTCCAGATACCATATGCCTCTTTGTTTCCTTTTCGTTTGTTTCAAGAAAAGAAAGAAATAGATTAATTAATTCCGATTCTTTTGTTTTCTATTGATTCTTTTCCGATCGAGATTTATGGATCCCTGGTTCTAGGTGGCTCTATAGATACTGTTCATGGATTAACGAGAATGTGCAAAAGCTCTATTTTGCTCTGCCATTTTCTCAGTCTCTTTCTTTTTGTCTATGGCACCGCCACGCCCTTTGGAAACATCCACTAATTCGGAACTTAATTTGAAAGCCATATTTTCACCCTTACGTTTTCGGGATGCCCCTAATAACCAACAGATCGCAAGGACTTGTCCTTGTGTGTATTCTATTGGAATCGGAACTTGACGAGTCGATCCGCGTATACGTCTTGCTTTTACTACTATCTTGGGAGTTACTCTACCTATTGCTTGACGTAAAACAGATAGTGTTTTTCTTTCTGTCTTTTGTTTAATATTTTCCAAGGCTTGATAGAGAATTTGATAAGCCAATCCTTTTTTTTTTCCTTATTTCAGAATACGGTTAACCAACATGGTAACTAAGTGATTACTAGAAAGTGGCTCGGATTTTGCAATTGTTTCTTCTGCAGTAACTCGGCGTGACATGAGCGTGAAAGGGTTTTAAGAATTCGTTTTATTTTTATAAGGGCTGAAATCACTTCTTTTGTTTTGGCTTTTTGACCCCATATTTAGAACGCCCTTGTTGACGATCCTTTAATCCGCCAACATCTAGGGGTCCTCGAACAATGTGATATCTCACACCGGGTAAATCTTTAACCCTTCCCCCTCTTACTAAGACTACAGAATGTTGTTTTACAGTATGGCCAATACCTAGTATATAAGCAATGATTTCAAATCCAAAGGTTAATCATACTCTGGCAACTTTACGTCAGGCATAGTTTGGTTTTTTGGGGGTGATAGTGGAAAAGTTGACAGATAAGTCAGCCTTACTGCTACTCTGCAGAACCGTACATGAGATTTTCACCTCATACGGCTCCTCGTTCAATTTTTTCAAAGTCAATGGATCCCTTCCCTCGTTCGAGAATCTCCTCCCTTCTTCCACTCCGTCCCGAGAAGAGTAAGGTAACTTGGACCAATTCCGTCATGTTTTCATGTTCCAATTGAACACTTTCCTTTTTCTTATTCTCAAAGGAGAAGGTTATTCTTTTTACCAAACATATGCGGATCCAACCACGATCTGATAATAAGAACAAGAGATCTTTCTCGATCAATCATAATCATAATTAAGAAGAAAAGAAAGATCATAGGATAAAACATATATGATGAGGATCTAGATTACATCTGTCAGATTACATCTGACATTGAATCTATTTCTGAGATTCTTGGCCTTCTGCTTCTTATGATATCTTTTATCAATTCGTGTTGGTGTTCTGCTCTAGTCCTTCTGGGTTTGAGCATTAGAGATCTTACTTTATAGTAACGATCTCTTCTGTAGACTGTTCTTTTGCACAGTCTGTGCAACAGAGCTTTTTCTCTTGTGCGGCTGTAGTAGAGGTACTCCTCTTCTGCACATCTAATGCAGTTGAGGTGTTCCTCTTCTACACAGTTTTTGTAGTAGTCTACTCTGCTTCTTTGATAATGACCTTTTTGTTTGCATCATTGTGTAACGAGTCATTATATCCTAACCTTGTTTTATCATGGGAGGATTGACATATGTTGAGAAACTTTTGCAAACATAAGGTCTTATCATTACAAGCATCTACTTGCTTTTGAAGCTCAGTGTTTCTCAAGATAAGTGTTTCCACTACTGCATTGAGAAGTTTTACCTTTTCATTAGCTTCTTTTAGTTCATCTTGAGCATTGATTAGACTATTATTAGTCTTTTCATTTGTTAAATTGCACTTCTCTTTGAGACTTACAATCTGCTTACGATGTTCTTTATTTTCCTTTAAAAGGGAAATAAAGTTCTCAGAGATTTTTTGAAGTGCTACTATTCATCTTCTTTGGCCATGAGACATAACTGAGCGTTTGATATGATATCTTCATCATCAAAATTTGTGTTGGTCCATGTTTTTGCAAAATAGGCTTTGCCTCTTTCATTTCTTCCAGAGGTACCTTTGTTATGGTCCTTCTTGTATTTCGGAGCAGACGAGTCTTGTGTTGGTCGTCTGCATTATGTAGCAAAGTGCTCTGGTCTGCCACAGTTGTAGCAGACTTCCTTTTCTGCTTCATTTGTTTTTGAGGGGAAATTCTTTTTGAGGTTCCTCTTCTTGAATAGCTTCTTGAACTTCTTTCCCATCAATGCCAGTTCTTCAGATAGACCTTGTTCAATTGCAGATGAGGTATCACTATTCTCAGCTTCTGCCATGGATTTTAGAATTCTCTCTTGAGCTTTAAAAGCCAAGGCCTTCTTTTTAGCATCATCAATTTGCTTCTTTTGCTCAACTTCAAGATTGTATGTATGCAAAACACCATACAGTTGAGCCAAGGACATCTTCGTTAGATCTCTGGAATCCCTTATGATTGTGGTCTTTGTGCTCTAAATTTCACCAAGAGATCTCACAAACTTTAGGTTGACTCCTTTGTTTTCGAAAGTATTTCCCAAATTTTTGAGATTGTTGATGAGAATATTGAACCTTTGATAGAAGGTAGTCAGATTCTCATCAGATCTCATTGAGACCAATTCATATTGTTACATTAGGACATCCTTCTTATTTTCCCTTATTTCGTTGGTTCCTTCATTCCTTAATAGTAGATCTTCCCATGCCGCCTTTGCAGTGGTTGTATGAACCACTATTTCAAACATCTTGTCATCAAGGGATTTGAATATTTGATTTATAGTTTTTCTATCAACTAACTCCATATCCCAATCTTCTCTGAACCAAAGAGACTTAGGCCTGTGTATTTCTTTCATTGGACTCTTTGGATTTGACATCGTTGGAATATGAGGTCCATCAAAGATAATGTCTTGCATTCTTTCGTCTATTGAATTGAGATGTGCAAACATCCTTAGTTTCCAATGGTTGAACTTATCGAATGAGCATGATGGATGCTCTCCATTGTTAAGACACTTGGGAAACTTTGGTGGATGCTCTCCTTTGGTTGCTTAGCTAAAGTTCTTTATAGTAGTCTACATCTGGTGGCTCACATGATGTCCATCATCAGTAGCCGTCTGCAATCCAGGATCCAACCTACACTACAACTAAGTACTTGACTTCTACCCTCAACACACTAACTACATTATGACTAATACATCTCAGTTTTATTTCATCAATTTCAATACAATTGGATGGATTGCACATTTCTATCACATGTTATGGGATGATTAGACGTGATTTGATATGAAAA
>LIEC01010860.1:23775-78537 GCA_001925005.1 Drosera capensis | reverse complement strand
TCTTATTTTCCAGGATTCTTATTTCTGCAGCTATGTAATTTGTTGTGCCTTTTTATTATGTATTCTTTGGGATGCCGTGTATTGTTCTCGGTTGCTGCATTCGCATTTTTCTGAAAATATACCTAATGAAGGAGGCTTCTCTTGACTTTATACTTGGCATCAGGATGACTTTTCTGAAACTCATCCTCTAGAACATATGCATCGTCTCCCAAACTCAAAACCACTCACCCTTGATTAATTCATAGTCTGCAGGGTGAGTATTACACACTCACAAGGTTAATTCTACATATTAGATTCACCTCTAGAATTGTGGCATGGGTAAATTGAGTGGCATTCTGGGAAATAAGAATCCTGGAAAATAAGAGGTTATGCATATTATGATAGGATCTCAAAAAATGTGTCCCTTGTGCTATTATGAACTTTTCTGCTGAGGATGTCTTTGTTTATTCTTGTGGATGTATTATTTGATTTGCTTCCTGTTATTGTCGGATGAATGGAATGATCAGTACATAATTTTTTGTTGCTTTCTCTGTTTCTGTTCATTCAAAGCATTTTCGGGCTTCATTGCTTGCATTATTCTCAATCCTTCAAAATGTTGATTGTAGTTGTCATCTCATGCTGGGGGAGGTGGAGCTTGCTATGCAACATTTTAATCGGATCTTGGCAGCCAATGGTGTGTGCCTGGATCGTCAGATCATGTTTGCTGCTTCTGAAGGAATGCAGAAGGGACAGGTAAAGCAATTTATTTCGCTTGTTGAATGGGGGCATTTTCTTAAATTTTTAAAAGTTGCTGAGTATGCTACATGTCATTTTGCATCTGTGCTTTTACCTTTGCTTCAACTTTTGAAGACTAACTTGTTTCTTGATTTGTAGAAAGTGATGAGTCACATGAGTAGATCTGCTGATCTGATCAAAATTAAGACGTCTGAGGCTGCAACTGAAGCCTTGAATTTGATCACGGAGGCCTTGTTAATATGTCCACATGCTGAGAAGCTGCTTAAAATGAAAGCGCAAACACTATGCTTGGTATGTGTTGTATCAATTTGTTTGCATTTGGGATGTCAAAGTCAGTTATTACGAGCTGAGTTATTTGGACTCACAGTTGGTTTGGCTCTGTTGCTTATGATAGTTGCGGAAGTACATAGAAGCGATACATTTATGTGAGCAGAGCTTTGCATTTGCCGAAAAGAACTTCGCAGGAGATCTTCCTAAGAGACTAATGGAAGGTGGTTCTGGGTGCCCGGATATCTTGGATGTAAAATCGTGGAGGCAAGATATGGTGGTAAAATGTCATTTTCACCTCGGAAGACTTGATTCTGCGTTGGGAATTCTTCAGAAGCAAGGGTGAGTAACGGTAGTGACATTAATATTACTGTCACAAGTCATGAATATGGTTTCGCGTTTGTTGAGACTTGAGATCTATTTTCAATATATGTGAGGATGATCTTAATAATTTAGCTAAAGGTTACATCAAGATATTTAATTTTTATGGCAGAGATTATGAACTTCTGTTGCTATTTATGAACAGGCGTGGAACCAATGATCAGGAATTGCTACATCCCCTGGCTGCCACTATCCGTGAACTTCAGAAGCACAAGGTATGCCATAAGAAAGAATGGTATATTCAGCATCTATGTCTCCAAGAATTTTAATCAGCTTAAGTTTTCTTGTGTATCTCCTTGATGCAGAATGCTGGGAATGAAGCATTTCAATCTGGAAGGCACACTGAAGCTGTTGTGCATTATACTTCTGCTATATCAAGTAGTACAGAATCTAGGCCTTTTGCAGCAATATGCTTTTGCAATCGTGCTGCTGCCTACCAAGCTCTTGGCCAAATCACTGACGCCATTGCAGATTGCTGCTTAGCAATAGCTCTTGATGAGAATTACCCAAAAGTATGTTTCATGACTCTTCTTTTGTATTAAGCTTGGTGTTTTTTTTCCCTATCTCAATTGTTGCTTACCTGATCTCGATACACACGTGGCAAAGACTAAAGGTCCATCTTTTTATTCATGACAGTTTTATCAGAAAAAGATGACGTAGTTGTATATCTGTATGGCTACAATTTATATTGTGGACTCCATTAGGAGGGTCTTGGAGTATAATACACAGTTTTTCATCCTCTTATGTTTACAATGTTCTTTAACGCCTATCTAGAGTTCAACTCAGATTGGTGTTCCCTTTCCATCTTTTATGGTGAGGCCTCTGTTTTATCTTACTGTTTGAAGCCTGCCTGTTCCCTATTTTCTTGTCATCGATCTTTCCTACCTGGGGATTACATCATGGCAAATGCTGAAAGGTTTGCCTTGAGAAATCAGAATTGGGCTGCTTTTCCTGCCATGCAGCTTGGAAGTGTTTTAACGTACAAATTGAATGAGTATATCTCTCTTTATCGGCATTTATATAAATTTATGTATCTCAACATGACAAAGACTGAGAGTTGGAATTGGAATTATGGTGGTAAAGATGACAAAGACTGCAAGAACCATGTGTATTTTGTGGCCAAGATGCTTGGAAAGCGTTGAAAGGTTTCTACTAAAAAAAAAAAAAAAGCATGTAAGGGGGTATCAACGGTATGCTTTTTCAATGATGAGTAACGTTCTTGAACAGGCACTTTCTAGGAGAGCGACTTTATATGAGATGATCCGGGACTACAATCAAGCAGCTGATGACCTCCGGAATCTTATCTCCATTCTTGAAAAGAAAGCTGTAGACAAAGAAGAATCTGGCTCAAAGAATGACAAGGAACTAAGACAAGTTCGTCGAAGACTTTCCAACGTGGAGTCTGAAGCTAAAAAAGGGATCCCCTTGGATCTCTATCTGATCCTGTAAGTGTAGTCCTTAAATCATTTTGAGTTGCAGTTATCTGTGATTTATAAACAAACGGAATGTGACCATCAATATCTGGTCAAAAGCCTTGGTGTACTTTTGCTATTCTTGTACTTTATTTTCCTGTACTCTAGGAGATTAGTAGGGTTTATTGAATCTCATCGGTCATCTGGTAGGTGTTTTGGGGAATTGATCCATTGGGATTTGCTCTTCTTCTGTTGGGTAGAGATGTGAAATGTTCCCAAAAAAAATAAATATGCATAAAGGTAGTTTAAATGATCATTTGTTTGTTTTGGCCTCAGAATACTCACTAATGAAATCCATATCAAATGCATATGAAATGCTTAGTAATCCATATAAATCCTTAAATTTTACCAGCTGAGCTACTGTTCATTATCTGGGATACTCTGTCGCATGAAGCACTGTTCGTGATTCCATCTGATTGCATCATTTCAAATCTTCCAGGGGAGTCAAGCGATCGGACCCAGCGGCAGAAATTAAGAAGGCTTATAGGAAAGCAGCACTCAGACATCATCCAGACAAGGTTCTTAAATTAAATTTAATCTTTCTCATGTTCATATCGATATACAAAACGATATTTTTTTATCCTTGCTTGAAGAGGGGCGGATGTAGCCCTTCGTCTGTGATCCCCTTTTCATCATTGTATGTGTCCTTTCATTCATATTTAAGTTTCTGTCCATGTCCAGGCTTGTCAGGCTCTTGTAAGAAGCGAAAGTGGAGATGATATTCAACTTTGGAAGGACATTGCTGATTTGGTGCACAAGGACTCAGACAAGCTGTTTAAAATAATAGGAGAAGCATATCAAGTGCTTTCAGATCCAGAGAAGGTTTGTGTATTTTCTCTCTTCTGATGCATACAAATACAATAATTACAGTGGACCTTCTATCTCAAGTGTGATTCTGTTTGTTGAGCGTGTTAATGCTATCTGAGTATGAGTAAATAATGGTCACCAGCTTGAATCATTACTCACCATTTTATGCAGTAATAATTGTTTTGAGGTGGATGTGTGGACTGGTGTAACATTTCGAGTTGCGACATGAATTTCTATTCATGCTTGAAGTCCAGAATGTTGGAAAATGAAATCTGTCATAGATGTCTGGAGGTAATGGGTTTGGATCATCAAAACAATAATATTTAGACATTGGCTTGAAGTAAAGCGGTATATCTTTACGATTCATGCCTGGCCCTTAAGATGGCTCCCTAGCATGCTTGCTTTCTTTTTGAGATATGATGTTTGTGAAGAAGAATTCATGATTGTTTTGTGATTGATTGTGTTCTGAAATGCCTCCTTGTTTCATTTGCAGAGATCAGAATATGATCTTGCTGAGGACATGAGAAATAAGAAAACGGACGTTCATAGAAACAGCCCGAGGAGAGATTCCAGTATGCACAGCATGTATTCTCCATTCACACGGAGCTCCACCAGGCGACATTCATATAGGACATACTATTGGTCATACGATGATGATTAGCATCTGAGGCAACTGCGTTTCTGGCTTTTTATCCAAACCAGACTAGTTCCAGACTTCTCCATGGCGACGAATGACAACGACCAGATACTGGTCTCATCAGTACCTGACTGCTAACTCTATACTCATTCTCTGCCTTGAAGACACCTGGTTGCTGGTTTAACTGAAATATGAAATGTATGGAACACACGAACCACTTTTTGTCCAAGGATCACTGAAAAGCGATCGAAGGCAACATAGTGAAGATATTTGAGGTGGTCGAGTGTTTGCTTGCTCTAAACTTGCAGCGGCTTTTGGCATCCTCTTTGATCGAGTCTGTTGGCGTTTTGATGTTGTGTGTTAAAATGGAGGCAGGCATGAACGTGACGGAGTGTCATGCAAGGCGTTTTTGTTTCCCGTGTGTAACGTTTTTGGGGAAAACGCTGTTGAATAGCGCAAGTGAAAATGTTTGATGGTTGTGTACATTTTGGCAGTGTGTTGTATGTTCCAATTATATATGTAAGCCATATACTGAGGCCAGTACAAATCTTTTTGGAAAAAAGAACATTAAGAATGTTGGGTAAAACGTTACACCATCCTCAAGGAGAACGCCTGCTTGAGCAGTATCAGTTGTGTATTTTCATTTGATGATTGTTGTGCCGTTTGATATAAAAACAAAATATGTGTTGATTATAGATTGTTTAAATTATATTATTACATTTTATTGTGCGATGAAAGGTCTTATAAAAAATGTGAAATTGTTTGGTCAAAATTAGTGTTACATTCTTTTCTCTTAATTGTTGATTATAAATCTGACGATCTAATTATTATACATATAATCAGTCATAAATTCACTTAACTCCTGTTTTCTTTTTCCTTTTTTGATGACACTAAACTCTTTTTTTTTTCTTCTTCTTTTTTTTGGAGAACGCTAAATCATTTCCATTGACATAAGCCCAAAATACATAATGTCCAGTACAATGGAGCTCTATAATAACAGAAAAAACAACATAAGGTCATACATAGCTAATAAACCAACACCAGTTACAGTCAATTGTAGAAGCTTACACCAGCAGCTGCCCTCCAAATGGTATCAGCTACCATCTTTGGCTTTCAAGTCCAGTTCCGATACAATCTGAAGGCACATTCCTGCCAAATGTAATAAATCATTGAGGCATGGACTCTTCTCTTCATATCTGCACACACAGTTTTGCCTCTAGAGACTTTTAAGAACCAAGACATCTAGCTTTCCCATGGCCTACATTTCATCTTCATCCTCAATCGATCACCCACAACGTCAAGCAGTTCCTTCACATAAGCACACATAAAAAACAAGTGATCTCTTGTTTCTGGGCATGAACTACATAATGAACATCTATCCTCCATGAGAATACCCTTACGACAGAGCCAGTCCTTTGTCCTTAAACTATTCTTTGCCATCAACCATATAATGAAACCATGTCGAGGAAAAATACTCCCATGCCAAGCAAGCTTCCACCACGGAACAATATCATTATGGAGGTTAAGCAAGGCATAAACCTGTTTAGCATTCCTATGTACATCAACGCCATTACACTTCAGATTGATCACATGCCTAGCCCTTATCAGACTCTTCCATTGTCATAAATCAGAGGCTTTAGTCTCAATGTCCTCTAGCGCCCTCCTCTTCATGTAAAACCCATCCACCCAACGAATCCACAATCTATCTTCTTTGTCTTACAATGCCCAAAGCTGCTTAGCAAGAATAGCAAGATACCAGGTTCTGAGGTGAAAGAGACCAAGACCTCCAGCTTTCTTAGGCACACATAAATCATCCCATGTAACAAGAGCTCGATTACCCCTTGAAGCTTTCCCTGTCCAAAGAAAGCTATGACACAAAGCTTCAATCTGATGTATCACAGCTTCAGGAAGGAGTGTCTGGCACCAAAAAAGTTTGTATGCCCAATAAGATAGCTGTGATCAATTTAACCCTATCAGAATAAGAGAGCAGCCTTGATTCCCAGGTTGTAATCCTTTTCATGACCTGCTCGACCAAGGGAAAATATTCAGATATACTAAGACTTTTTGAAGAGATAGGGATGCCAAGATATCGAACAGGCAGAGTACCAATCTCAAAATTAAGCATTTGATAAAGAAACAGTCTTTCTCTCAGCAGGTACACCAGCAATAAGAAGGCTACTCTTAATTCTATTAATCTCCAGCCCAGAAACGTTAGAGAAATGATCAAGATGCTGCTTGATAGGGGCCAGTCTGTCCTGAGAAGCTTTACACATTACCATCAGATCATCTGCGAAGCTTAGTTGCACTATCTTCTCCTTCTTATATTTAGGATGAAATCTAAATTTGCCATCGGTACTCATGACTCTAAAGCATCTAGCAAGATACACAATTGCCAAATTAAAGATATTTGGGAAGATCAGATCTCCTTGACGAAGTCCACGTCTCCCATGAAAGAAACCGTGTATTCCCCCATTGATATTAAGAGAAAAACAAGGAGTACTTGTACAAACCATAATACACTTGACAAAGGAAGGAGGGAAACACAGACCTATAAGCAAGTCTGAAATAAAATTCCACTCCATCTAGTCATATGCTTTCTGGAGGTCAATCTCCGCTAAACATCTTGGAGAAACATTCCTCCGTTCATAGCCATACAGCAGTTCTTGTATCGACATAATATTGTCAGTCGTATATCTTCCCCTGACGAAGGCATTCTGAGAGTCTTGACACAATATCTGGAAGGATAGATTGCAATCTTCTAGCCAAGACTTTAGAAATCAATTTATATAACACATTGCAACAGGAAATGGGACGAAATTCCCCTACTCTGCAAAGTCTGAGGAACCTTTGGTATCAAACTGACAACCGTACAATTCATCTGAGTGAGCAGCTTACTATTATGGAAGAAATCCAAAACAGCCTGGCACACCTCCTCTGCTCCTCACCAATGATAGACCAAGATTTCTTTTAAAAAAAAAAAAAAAGAACCGTCAGGTCCTGGTGCATGATCATCCTCCATATCAAGCAAAGGTAGCTCAACCTCCCTTTTAGAGTAAGGGGATTCCAAATAGGCTGCATGTGCATAATTAATAAGAGGGCCGACCTGCAAAATAGAGACATCAAGTGCTCTACAAGAATTAGAGTTACCAAGCAGCTTTAGATAAAAAGAGATAAAGTCTGAGCAAATAGAAGAGGGATCATCAATTCTGGACCCATCTGCACAGAGCAAGCAAGGAATACGAGCTCTCCTTCTTTCAGCTTTAATATAAGCATGGAAGTATTTAGAGTTACGATCGACTCCAGAGTACCAATTAGCCTTAGTTAATTGCTTAAAATAAGCCACTTCAGATTGCTCCAGGAAACTCAATAGATTTCTAGACTCAAGCACTCGAGCATACATTTCATCATCAAACCTATCAGAAAGCTGAGATTGGTATCTGCATAAGTCACTTCGAGCAGCCTGTACTCTAGATGAAATCCCAGCCATGTGGTTAGCATGTAGCTTCTTGAGGGCTACTTTCAACATCTTAAGTTTCTGAACATCCATGAACAGGTTTCATCCAACATCCCTAACTATATCAAGAAATTGAGGAGCCTCGGTCCACATATTCATAAATTGAAATGATCGTCTCACAGGACTAATCCCCTTGTGGATTGTGACTATGATAGGAGAATGATCGGAAAGAGAGGGAGCTGGAAAAAACACTTCAGAATCCTCATAGTCGTCAAACCAGAGATGATTGCCCGTTGCTCAATCCAGTTAAATGCACATCCAAGGCTCCTCCAGATGATTATTAGTTCATGTATGAACTATACCAGTAGCTGACAAGTCTTCCAAGCCGAGATAAACAACACGTGCTCTTAAATCATCAAAAGGCTCAATGCTAATTCCAGGAAAGCCAACCTTCTCCTCAACATGCAAATAAGTATTAAAATCGCCCAATATTAACTAGGTTCAGAAATTGAAGAGCCAAAATTACGCAAATTATTCCATAAGAGAAGTCTTTGTCCTTTCGTTTTCCAACCACAGACGATGCTCACAACTGCAGGAAATGAACGATCCAAAGCATGCACCCTGCAGTGAAGGATCTGATCTGAAGCTTCAAGGAACCTCAGCTCCAATTCCTCTTTATTTCATACGCACCATATCCTTCTATTTATTACATGAAGGTAATTATTTAACCATCCCCAATTTCTAAAGCAAGTAGAAGCCACTTGATGAAATTTAACAGCCTTTACCCTAGTTTCAATGCAAGCAAAAAACAACTTATAAGTCGCAAGGAGATGCCTTATTTCATTATGTTTCTCGCACCTATTAAGGCCTCTCACATTCCACGCCCCAATCATTAAGTAACAAAACCCACCTCAGCCCCTTTAGACTTGGACTGAACTTCAACCTCTTTTGCAGTGTTCAGCTGAGCATCCACAACATGCATAAGAACCTGAAATCTAGAACCGGATGCAGGAGAAGCAGGGTTAACATCAGGGATAACATTACTACTAGGCACATCTTTCTTCTTAGCTACAAGAGTATAGCCCTCAGCCAAAGAGCCATCCATAGGGGCAGTCTTTACATTATCAACCAGCTGAGTAACTGCAGGAGTACTAGTTACTGGGATTTTTTACTTCCAAATCTTTTTAGTTACATTAGGCAATATACTGTTAGATAACTTGTGACCCCATTTAGAGCAGCGAGAATATTTAACTGGAAGCCACTCAAAGTGCACTTGCTGCTAAAAGGATTTCCCACTAGGTCCCTTAAAACATATTTCTTCTACGACTTCCTCATGAACATCAACATCTACTAGAATGCATGCATAGGAAATTCTTTCCATAGAAGCAGTCATCGAGTCAGTACGGATAGGATATCCTATCTTGCGAACCAGCTTATCACGCGTTTTAGCACCCCAGAACTCCAAATCCAATCCTGACAAGTTAATCCATACTGGTATTCTATCCAAGGACCCATCATCAAAAGAGAAGTGAGGCTCCCATTCTCGAAGAACAAGAGGCTACGAATTGACGAACCAGGTATTTTCCATGACCTTCAATTTTTCAGAAGCAGTATCAAATTTAAAGATGAAGAAGCCATCGTCATGAAGCAGGAGCTTAGGTTTCTTAATACCCCTCCACACCTGAGAAATAAATCTATCCATCGCCACGAAAGGTACTCTCTGTCCAAGGACATAACCGATAAGAGTATTAGCCCATATGGACTGAGCCTCGACAACATCATCAACTGAGATCTCAAGCTCTTCATTACGCCTACAAGTATAGGACAATCTCAGACCATGTTCCCTATTTGAAGAGAAACCCCTATCAGACCTTAACGCATCCACAACCTTGACAACTTCAGGGGAAGCCTTTGATTTCTCCTTTTCTACCACATCCGCCCAACTCAAACTACTACTCCTAGGCAATGAGGCATAAGCCATATAAGCATCGTTTAACATCTCCATCGCCACATCATCACATTTAGCTTCCAAGGGTTTGGGGACAAACAAACCCTGAAGGACAACACGGCTAGATGAAACCCTATAAACCATAGTATCCCCAGAAAGGGAAGGAATCAAGCTAGCATTTTCACCGCTGAAAAACCCTGTCTCCTTCACCTTAGAATCCACACCCCCTAAACTATCACTCTTCCCCATCGCCGAACCATGAAACTCAGCAAGAGACACCTTCTTAGTATCCACCTTACGAGGACGACCCTGTTTACCACCCATACACGAGAGGATGAAGGTCACCGAAAATGCCCGTTGATCACCAGAGAGATTGCTCTCTCCACTAAACTCTATTTTATCCATAGCATGCTCACATACTTTTATACAAAAAAAAAAAAAAAAAAAAAAGATCCAGCAAAATTATGACTATCCTTGGATTAATTAAGATTAAACCATAAAAAAAACTGAATATCATATTAATTGAACAAAAATACTGACCGTGCTAAAAAATAATAATATAAATAAATATCTTAAAATAACTTATTTGATACATATATCTATGACATATAAAATATTTTGAATTTATTTATAAATTAATGAATGATTTTGGATAATTATACATATAAAAGATAATTTTATGATTCCGAGTTAATTTTTTATTTCTTTGTTAAAGGATATATTTATTAAATTTAGATAATTTATTTATTTATTCATTTTGATATGTTGTAAATTTTGCTATATAAAAGATTTTTCTAATTTTCTGTAAATATATCTCTATGTTTTCTGTATATACAAAAGATACAGAAAATTATCCAAAAAACACACAATTTATATGTATAACCTGTACAAATAATTCCCACGAAATACAACTTCTCACACCCAAGTTTTCTCTCTCTTTCTCTTTCTAATGACGATGATCTCCCTCACCTCCATCCTTTGATACAACCAACTGACCATCAACTCCACATTCTCTCATTATTGTATTCCTCACTCCAGATCTATCCCCTCACAACTCCATCTCACCAATTTCATCCCCATCAACACAAATCCAACCCCAAAGCCAACAATTCAAACTCCAACCCCATCGAATACAACTCGAATCACTAGATGCATCACAAAACCAGCCATCAACACCACAAAATCCAACAATATACAGTACAAAATCCAGGCATACACTACAAATCCACCAATCATCACCTAATTCATTATAACATTTTTTGTTTTTTGAAATAACGTCCTGTTTCGGTTTAAACTGACAAACAATTTCAATTTTTGAACTAACGTCTATTTCAGTTTGGACTGACACACTGTTTCACTTTATGAACCGACGTCTTATTTCTATTTGAACTGACGCATTGTTTTTGATTTTTGAATTGATCTAGTGTTTCTTTGAACTGACGTCATATTTCGAAACAATGCGTTAATTATGAGAAATAGTGCGCCAGTTCTACAATATAAGATGTCATACTGCGAAACATGGCCACTGATTATTGTCGCATCGTTTTTCATTGCTTGAAATCCATTGAGTCTGGAGATCGAATCTCTTCAATTGTGTTTCATTTTTTGCTAATTCGATGGATGGGTTTGGGTTCTCATGTGCGGAGAGATTGTCAAATGTGGTGGTGGTCAACGACGAAGGTGGCCAGAGGTGGTGATGGCCAACGACAATGGAGCGGTGGTGTTGGAGGGAGAAGCAAAAGATGAGGAGGAGGATGAGAGTGATCAGACGAGATGAAAAGAAAATAAAATTATATTTTTTTGGAAATTATTTTTACTTATTATATGAGTTGTGAATTGTTTTGTTTTTTAGTTTTTGGAAAAAAAAATCCTAAAAGATCATATATTTTAAACGATTAGATTAAATTAGATATTAGTTATTATTATTTTTGTAAGAAAAATTAAAAGTATTATAATTTAAAATTAAATTATTATGAATTTATTTATCTTTTTCTATTTTCTCTAGTCTTCCGTTTGCCATGTTAGTTATATAGATTAGCTTTAATCTCGATCTTATCGTATGTAACTTTATTTGTGGTTAAATAGAGTCTTTTTCCTCATAAGCAATAAACAAAAATAAAACCATTACCTTTTCTAATTCCAAACCCTCTCCGCCGCCGCAGCAACTAGGGCAAACCAAACCCAAACCCACCCTCTTTTCTCTCTCTCCCTCTCTCCTCCTATCCGCCGCAGGCGATTTAAATCTCCGGCGACTGCGATGGCGAAGTACGATCTGACTGCGACAATGGCGCCGAACATGGACAGACACCTCGTCTTCCCGCTCCTTGAGTTCCTCCAAGAGCGGGAGCTGTATTCCGAAGAGGAACTCTTGCAGGCGAAGATCGAGTTGTTGAATGATACGAATATGGTCGATTATGCTATGGATATTCACAAGAGTCTCTATCACACAGAGGATGTGCCTCAAGGTTGTGAATCTGCTCTTTTGTGTTTTTTAAGTGAATTTGATATATGTTGGATGGTATTTGTTGGATTGTTGGTTGATGTTTGATCGATTTAGATAGATTTAACACTCCGAACCGCGTTGAACGGACTAAAAAAATGAATTTTGTTATGTGAAGAAAATATTGAAGAATTCTTATTGTCAATGCATAATGGAATAAAAGGGTAGTTCTGTTACTTCGGTTAGTTTGGGGTGTCTGCTCAAACAATGTGATCTAGAATGAGTAATAGATTGAGAGGACGGATCCCCGACAATAAAATCAGAGTATGAAAAATTATATACATCTATTATGTATATAAATTCGCACAACCATTTTGTGAGATGTCAAGATTATGAAGAATCCTACTACAACTATTATATATATACACACGAAACAACATTAATAAAACCACATCTATTATATACTCTCTGTTCCATAATATAAACAATATTTATCTATTTGGATCGCCCAAAGTATATACAATATACCATATTAGCAATCTTTTCACATAAAAAATGTCAAAATAATCTTCATCTGTTACAATGCATTCATTATTTTCTCTCACAACTGTTACAGTAAATCACACTAGTATAAAAAAATTCTTTCTTTATCAAATTCCACACAAAATCAACACACATAAATTCGCGTGTCAGCGTGTCAAGTTAAACTGTTTTTCTTATAATTATTGTTTTTAGCTCTTAAATCTTCTTTTTGAAGAACGGAGAAGTATAGTAAACAGTTTTGATCCATTGGACAGAACATAGATTTAGGGATTAAAAGTCACACCATACAGGTTGGTTTGTCATTTTAGTTTTGGGGGTTTGGTTGATTGGGATTTTTTTGGAATGTGTAGAGATGGTGGAAAGGAGAGCAGAGGTGTTAGCAAGACTGAAGGCGTTGGATGAAAGCGCGTTGCCGTTGGTTACGTTTCTGCAGAATCCGAATGCTTTTCAGGAGTTGAGGGCTGATAAGATGTATAATCTACAGATGCTTAGTGACCGCTACCAGGTTGGTATTCCCTCTCAGTTGCGTATATTTGCTTCCTTTTGGACGAAAGCACTTTGTTGTGCCTCGCTCCTAGATGTCTTGCCCAATGACACAGAAAATGGTTTCATTACTCGAGCGGTTCAAGACCGAATATCTTTTAATCGATTAAGTCGCTTGAATATGCGGATTATTCAATTTTGAATATTATAACTAAAAATATTTATTTAAGCATATAATATTGTTCCTTCCGTCCCAAAATAAATGCAACAAATTGACCGGTACGAGATGTTATGTGTTGAGTTTTTGGTGTAAAGACATTTATGTCCTTGATGGTTTGTGAGAGGAAGGAGAGAGGAAAAAGAATGGGAGAAGAAATGATATTGTAATGAATTGATGTGCTAAAAAATAAAAAATAGGGATATTTTGATATTTTTGAAGAAACAAATTTTCGAATATGATAGTCTTGTAATTATTGTGGGACATCCAAAAAGGTAAGTGTTGTATTTTTTATGGGACGGGGTTAGTAATATAAATATCTTTCTCTATACACATGTATATAATCATACAAAGAAACCAATGCTTCAAGGTTTCTTTATTATTATTTTTTTGAATCTTGTGCTTACCTCATTGTTTAAACCATTGCCTGCATTTACCTTGTCATGTTCTATTCTTACTGTAAAGTGTGAACTGCTTCCCAACATTGTGATGTGAGCTAGTAGATCAGTTAAGATCCCCAATAATTATAGTTAAATTACATAAGTATCTTTTGTCAACGTTTTTCAAGTTTTTATATGGAGATGACTTATATTTGTTTTATTTTCTTTGCAGATTGGTCCTGATCAGATAGAGGCCCTGTATCAATTTGCCAAATTTCAATTTGAATGTGGGAACTACTCTGGTGCTGCTGACTTCCTCTATCAGTACAGGGCCCTCTGCACCAATAGTGAAAGAAGTCTGAGCGCACTGTGGGGAAAGTTGGCAGCTGAAATTTTGATGCAAAACTGGGATGTGGCCCTTGAAGAGCTTAACCGTCTGAAAGACATGATTGATTCAAAGGCATATTCCTTTACCTGATTGTTTTTGTACTACAGAAGCATCTTCCGATTCATTGCATAATCTCTATTCTGTTTTTGTATTGCAGAATTTTTCATCTCCGTTGAACCTGGTTCAAAGTAGAGTGTGGCTTATGCACTGGAGTTTATTCATATTTTTCAACCATGACAATGGAAGGACCCTTATCATTGACTTGTTTAATCAGGACAAGTATTTCTCATATACATATCTTCTTTTCTCTTATGCTATGTCACTGATTCATTTGCTCTGCTCTCTGCTTCTTTTAGTGAAAAGTCCTGCCCCTGTACCCTTTTTCCTAGTTTTTTTGGGGGGGGGGGGGGAATGCTGTTAGAAAAAATCATGTGTGTCATTTAGACATTGATTATGTAATAGCAGATAACAGCCATTTTTGCTGGCACAAAGCCGTTATACTAGCGATATTGACCATATTTTTTTGGATGTCATTCTCATTTTGTTTTTGTTTTTGTTATGGTAGTGTCTAATACATCAATGCTAAAAATACTCTGTTTCAGGTTTTTAAATGCTATTCAAACAAGTGCCCCTCATCTTTTGCGATATCTAGCTACTGCATTTGTGGTCAACAAAAGGAGAAGGCCTCAATTTAAGGAGTTCATCAAGGTTATTCAGCAAGCACAGCATTCATACAAAGATCCCATCACAGAGTTCTTGGCTTGTGTATATGTCAACTATGACTTTGATGGGGCACAGAGCAAGATGAAAGAATGTGAAGAAGTAAGTCTTCTCTGTTATGTTATCGCATTTTGACTTAGTGGGTACATATTGTTTAGTACTTAAACTTTAGTAAGGCTTCTAGCATTACATGTGTGGTAAAAGTATTACTAATGCGGCAATATGTTTCAAAATGTGTATCAACAATGTGATTGACTAATTTCATAATTATCTTCATTTGATAGAGTAGTCCATTGTTATGATAATATGCATGTCAATGACATTCATGGAATCTTCTAAAAAGCTATCTTTCATTTAAATTATCACAAGAAGAAAATTCCTATCACAAGCTTTCATCATTGATAGAATTTTCATGACATTCAGGGAATCTGCCAAAAGGTTATCTTTCGTAGAAAACATCTCTTATTGATGACCAAGGCATTTAGCACGTGCATTTGTAATCCTGATGCTATTTCTGTGGATTTTCCCCCCTGAAAGCAGGTTGAATTTTCTTTTTAATATTTAATTTGCTCGTGTCTTTGACATAGGTGATAATAAATGATCCTTTCCTTGGTAAACGAGTCGAAGATGGCAACTATGTTACTGTGCCTTTGAGAGACGAGTTCCTTGAGAATGCACGTCTCTTTATCTTTGAGACCTACTGCCGTATTCATCAGCGAATTGACATGGGGTAAGTGCATTATCTTTGTTGACTTATTTTTACTGATTCCTGATGCATGAGTGTATGGATAGTAAATACAGTATATGATAGAAAAAGACAGGTGTTAATGTTGTAGTACAACGGGTGTAGTAAGAAATATTTCGAAGAGGACGATCACATGTTCTTGTTTTCACAATTGAATATTCATCTTCCCACTTTATGTGTTCAACGTATTATTGGACTTGTAGAATAGATGTGTCTCTGAGCCATGAACTCGTTAGATTTCCAATTATTGTTACTGTTGTGTTGCATAGTCGAATAAAGTTATGATATCCAACACAATAGAATCGAAGATCGCTAGTTGTGGATTTCCAAATATGTACAACCTGGGTATGATGGTATCTATGTATGACGATCATCATTACAAATTCCATTTGGTTCAGAATCAGATTATGCATTGAGTGAATCTGCTATCAGATGATGGTGTTTCTACCCATCACAATGCATGTGATGACTATTTGTTGCAGAATCTATATCTACCACACTAACTGAAATTTGCTTTTCCAGGGTCCTTGCTGAGAAACTGAATCTGAACTATGAGGAAGCCGAGAGATGGATTGTGAATCTAATCCGCACATCGAAACTAGATGCCAAGATTGATTCCAACACTGGAACTGTCATAATGGAACCTTCTTTTCCCAATGTGTAAGTACACTTCAAAGACGTCCATGCTTTCGTTCAAGCACAAGATGAACTTTTCATTGGAGCACAAAATAACGTAAGAGGATTTGAGTTTGCCTAAGAACCCAAGGCATATATGCCAATGCAAAATGAGCTGAATAGGACCAATGCGCATGGCAGCCATTTCGGCTAATTCGGCTGGATCTGTATGAACTCCATTGATCGAGTAGAGCAGAGACTTGGAGATAGTCCTCCGCGTTGGCCAACTAATCCACTCAATCGGTGGTTGAGCATAGTCTTTGCCAATTAGTTGGTTCACTCTGCAGGCCATTGTCTAGACACTCACATTATGTGTTTCACAAGTTACTGCCAGTTGGAAATGTTCCTCGCATAATTTTTCGCCTGATCAGCCTTTTGGAGGAAAATCCTGCTAGTCCTTTGCTTCTAATCTTTCACGCTGCATGTTTTATTTCTTATGGAACCCATCAGCCACGCAACTTATCGGTTCCTTCTATTTGTTTCAGGTATGAGCAGCTCATAGATCACACCAAGGCACTGTCGGGCCGAACCTACAAACTGGCGAGCCAGCTTATGGAAAGTGCACAGGAACAAGCAGCTCGTTGATTTAGCTGTAGATCCATCTCGAGTGCATTTTATGGATTTTGCTTCGTTTCAGGATTAGTGTACCGTGGCTTTTCGACTATGTAAAGCAGAGCGCTTTTCGCTTATTGATTGCTCTTCCCTTATAAACAGTATGATGTCGAAATCAGAAAAGTTACGTGATGATGTTTTACTTTGAGGGTATTTCTGACGTTGAATGCAATGCGTTCTGGCAAAACCAACCCCTGAAACCTACAACCCAAGAAAAAGCTCGCTCTCTTGTTTGACGATCAGCCAATTATTGCTCGTTTCCTTGTTTCTTTTTACGGATTCATTACCTAGATCCTGTTCGTAATGGGATCATCTGGTTGTCTTGTTTCATATTCAAGTATAAAAATTCACATAATTTTTCCTGCTATATATAGGATAAAGCATTTCTTATCATAATTTGTCCCAACAACCAGTGATTATTATCATCTATGTCATTAAGATTTGCGAAAAAAATTTGCCCACATAATCCCATCAAAGATTATCAAGTCACGCGACGTGGTGAAAACGAAAACAAAGGCTGCCATATAAATAAAACCCAAACCACGCCGCATCTTCGTTCATTCTCTTCATCCGTCACAGTATGTCAGGCAGAGGCGGCAGCAGCAGCAGCAGCTACCAACACAACCCTCCCGGCTTCGGCTACGGCTACCCTGGCCCACCCGGCAACCCCTACTCCCAACCCCTCCCACAATTCTACGCGCCTCCTCCCCCTTCACATTCCCCTCACGCGCCACCACCCTCACCCTACGCGCCGCCCAAACCTCCCCACGACTCCACCACCGCCTACTCCACCGCGTCCTCTCACGCGCCCCGAAATCAGCTGAATAATCCGTACACCGGATCTCCTCCTCCTCCTCTTCAATCTGCTACACATTCGTATCATCATTCCCCTTCGTATTCGTATCCGTCGGGGTTGGGGTTGTTTCCGGCGGGGACGGATGCGGATGTGATCGCGTGTTTTAGGGCGGCGGATAAGGACGGGAGCGGGACGATCGATGATGTCGAGTTGCAGCGGGCGTTGTCCGGGTACGGGCAGAGGTTCGTGGGGAGGACAGTTAGGTTGTTGATGTATGGGTTCACCGGGAATCCTAATGTGAGAAGGATCGGTGAGTTAGAGTTTAACTGTAAGGAGATTGATTTCGGATATCGATTTGGATTGGCTGGCTTCATTGTATTTGTGTTGATTGTGTTGATCTGGTTCTGATTTGAATCGAAATCAATCGTTTGAGTGTAGATTGATTTGGGTTTTTGTTGATGAACCAGTTCCGCCAAAAGTCCAATAGAAGGTCTTTGTTTCGTATTAACTGCATCAAATGTGGCACATAAGCGAAAAAGTAGATCGCATTACAAATGCTCCATGGGACAACCAAACAATATTTTCTTGAAAATTATCGTGAAATATCAAAGAAAGTTTAAGTTTCAAATTATAATCCTGGACGGAAAGAAATTACGAACTTTATCAATTAGTAGTAAAAGGAAGCACATCAAAAAGCATGATGAATAGTGCAGTTATTGTGAATTGCCATAATTATTATGGAACAGATGGAGTATATCTTATTGCTTTTGAGTTCGGTTGGATTGATGTCGGTGTTTGTGTTTCGATCGTGCTTGATCTTATAGCGTGATTTGAATCAAAATCAGTCTTGGATTTGAATCTGAGTTTGATTTTGGTGAACCACTTGTTCGTGAATTTTAGCCGGGGAGACAAAAACAAGAATTTCGTTTCTTATCCAAATTCGAAAAAAAGATACCAAGACCAGTCTAAATCGTCAACATGGAACTTCCTGAATGTGATCTTATCTTTTCCTGCTTGATTTTCTATTCTAAATCACTAAATAAACAGTAGTTATCGCAATTCTATTCTGAAATCGAAATCTCTATTTAGTGGAAACTGGAATTCAAATGAAACAAGAAAAAAAGATTCATCAGGGGTAAGGCTTTTCTGGTTGTGTTTCATCTATTCATTCCCAGTTGGATTCATAAGAACTCGAGACCTTGATGAGGGGGAATGATTTTTGTACCACATGGACCCGCAGAAGTCGGTGATTTACCCTTCGTAGTGAGCTGGGTTGATAGTTTACTGGATGAACGTCTATATACTTGATGACTTTTATTCCTTTATTCATTGCATTTTCCCCCTTTTACGCATGATGTATTGTGCTAATAACTACATAAAATCAGTAGTTGGAGAGAGCCTTTTAGAATGATAGTATGAGATCTACCATCTCCAGTGTACTCAATTTTGAGTGTTGCATCCTGGGAACGCGGTGTGCTGTTGAGGATTGTACACGTTTGATTTCTTCTACTTTGTGTTTGGCTTCCTTTACAGCATTTTATGCGTTTTCTTGCCGTTCTGCTGTAGAATAACTCATAACTTGTAGTAATCAGATATGGTTATCGAATTTTAGAACCTACCGAAATATTCTCTTTTTTGTGTTTAAATATTGATGTATACTGTTACATCTTGTATCTCCATGATATACTGCATGAGGTAGATTTCAGACATACTCATCTTGTTTGTGTAACCCTTGGAGATCAACACCACTGTGAAGGATCCTAGTTGAATATGTTTAGATCATTCCTCCTTTTTTATGGTTTAGGGTTAGGGTTTAGGACGAAAAGTTATCTGCTCTTTGTATTGCATTCATGAACCCATAACAGAAGGGGTGAAGCTTAACATATGGGAATTTGACCTAACTGTCTGTCTGTGTGTGTGTGTAGGTCCCAAGGAGTTCACTCCACTGTTTTACAGTCTGCAGAACTGGAGGGTATGTCGTGAGCTTGACTTGAATACCTTCTATTTTATTGTGATCTCACTGCTCTGCGTTTGAAGAACAACCGGAGTTCCATTGATTCTTATGGTTTCTTTTGTTTCCTTCAGGCAAGTTTTGAGAGATTTGACAGGGATAGGAGTGGCAGGATCGACACCAATGAATTGCGAGAGGCACTTCTAAGCCTTGGGTTTGCTGTATCACCTACGATCCTCGATTTACTCATTTCCAAGTTTGATAAAACTGGAGGAAGGAGCAATGGCATCGAATATGATAATTTCATCGAGTATGTCATCTAGTTGCATTTTGTTAAATTCTTTGCAGTTATCGGCTATTTTAATCTATAGACTATGTATTGCTTTTTTTTTTTTTTTTTTTTTTTATCTAATATTTCTACGTTTTATTAACTTGTTGCAGATGTTGTCTGACAGTCAAGGTAAGTTCACTGCCTTGCCAGTTGCTACTTCACTTCTCTTTTCAATTTCACTATTTCAGCTTTTGTCAAGGCCCTAGGAAACATTTCCCGGAATTTGTTGTTAGCAATGTTGAGTTTTGGGTAGAGTAGTGTCCACCGTCCAGCTTATGAATTCAGAGTACTTGCGATTGGAGTCAGGGTTCTAATCCTAAAATCTCAATCTAAGGGCATTCGGATATGTTTTAGATGTTTCTCGTACCTACCACAAGTTTGAGCTTTTGGTGTCGTGGATTCCATGTTACCAACTAGGATCATGCAAATGAAATGATATTGGATCCATTTGTACTCGGCGCTCATCTCTGATCAAGAACAAGACTTTCCACTTGCTCTGGTTGTAAACCATGTTTAGAAACTGCTTGGCTGCATATCTCTCGAAGCAAATTCCGATTGTTCTCTCCGCATATCTGTAGAATATAACACCTGCTTTCATTTTGCTTTATTATCTTGTGCACTGCAGGGTCTGACTGAGAAATTCAAGGCGAAAGACACTACATACTCTGGCTCAGCTACATTTGCATATGAAGAGTTCATGCTTACAGTGTTGCCGTTCATCATAGCATAAGATTGTTGAGTGCGGTTTCTGTTTGCTCTCATTGCGTGTATTTCGATACCTTTTGTGCACAAATGTGGTGATTATCTTGCGACTAGTGTGGGCCAATACCTTTACTGTAGTTGTTGAACATGAGTGATGGATGGAATTAGCTTAGATGGAGTGCTCCTAAGGGAAGACTGATACTGAATCACTGTTATACCAGTTGCTGAAATATATACTTGACCAACATTTTGGTCTCAAGTGATCAGACCATGTGAAGTTCTGAAATTATGAAGTTTTCCGTTCGAGCACTTGTTAAGTTGCAATGCTGCAGATTCCTATTGACTAGAGTGTTTGCAACTAGATACACAGTTGCTTGTAAAGCGAGTGATGCTTCTCGTCAGTTACTAAATACTTGGTAGATGCATGTGTAACTCGTTTGTACCATCACGCCTGCTCCTCAAAGTTGTATATAAATAGACGATTCACTCTTAGGATATGTATTCAATTTGTACTGATTGAATCAATAATAATTCCTCAAAATTTATCATGGTATCAGAGCACAGGTGAACAGATCCGTCCATTACCGCACAGATCTGAGTTCACGGCCAGTAAGATCGAATCCAGAGGATTTGCCACAGCCGCCTCGATTTGCGCCATGGTCACCGCCACGCTCAACCACGTCGTTCTGCCTCCCTGCTAGCCACTGTTGAGCGTCGCTGCCCAAAATCGATGTGAGTGGTGGTGTTAGAAGCAAGAGGAAGGCGTAGAGGTGGTGAGAGGTTTGGTGAAGGTGAAGGTGTTCGGTGAAGGCCAAGGGTGTTTTTCTAATTGGGCCAAGATTTTGGGCCAAGTTACTATTGGGTCAAGGTTGCTGTTGACCCAAAATTTCTATTGGGTTAAAAGGTGTTATTGAGTCAGGTCAGCATTTTCATACTTTGGGCAAGGCAACAATTTGTACCGGCCCATTGTTGCATCGGCCCAGTTTGCCAGCGACCCAATGGCCCAATCTGTCCAGGCTCTTGAAAAAAAAAAAAACCTATCAGACGCCAAGTTTATTTTGGCCCCACATGTCGGTCAATTGTCGCATCTCTAAATTATGTTAGAGAATAATAAAGAGATCGTCGATATCTTTTCTTCGTCATTTCTCTTCACAACCGAACAGTACAACTAGCTCATGGTATTCATCAATCCGAATCCGACCCAGGCTGATTCTTCGATCCAGCTAGCCGATTCGACCCGGTCAGATCATTTCGCAGGTATGAGCCAAAACTGTAATCGTTGGATTATAGACAGTGGTGTATCGGATCACATGACATCATTTGAATGAAATCTGAGTTCCAAAAATCATACGAATCAACCAATTGGTATGCCAAATGGGTCGGTTGCACATGCTTCACATATGAGCCAAATTAATTTGGGGCTAGATTTAGAATAAAGCAAAAGCCTTATTTGTTCCTTCTTTTACATATAACTTGATATATGTGAGTAAGTTGACTAAAGAAAAAAATTGCGCTGCAATTTTCTTTCAAAATTTCTTGTGTATTTCACGACCTGTCCACAAAGAAGACGATTGGGATGGGTGAGGAAAGAGATGGATTGTACTACTTCAACGAGCACGGAAAATCAGCTTGTTATTCCAGCCATAAAAAATACCTCTAAATTTATGGCATCAGCGTTTAAGACTTTCACATGAGCGTCGCCAAACTTGTTCAGTTTCAAAAAAGTACTAATATTCTTTTTAAAAACAATGATTTCTGTTTTTCAGTTTGTCCTCGAGCCAAACTTGTTACAAAACCTTTTCCAATTAGTAACCAAAGAAAGTATTTCTTCTTTTGATTTAATTCATTGTGATATTTGGGGAGGATATTCTACACCTTCTCACAACGGGACAAGATAATTCTTAACTATTGTGGATGATCACACCAGACATACCTAGGTCTATTTAATGAAAAATAAATCTGAAACACAATCTTCCTTAAAAGCCTTTTATGCTATGGCAAAGACCCAATTTTCCTCCAAAATAAAAAAAATCAAATCTGATAATGCACCCGAACTGTTATCCAATTAAATGCAGTCCTTTTTCAGTGCAAATGGAATTCTTCATGAAACTATCTGTGTCAATACTCCACAACAAAAATGGGATAGGTGAGCAAAAACATAGATATTTATTAGAGGTAGCTCGTTCCCTTCGATTCCAATCAGGTCTGCCAAAGATTTTTTGAGCAGAATGCATCCTCACTGCTGTCCATCTTATTAATCGTTTGTCTACAAAAATTCTCAATAATAAATCACCTCTAGAAATGTTATCCCACAAAAAGCCATCCTACATACACCTTCGACCTTTTGATGTCTTTACTATGTGCACACTTTTCAATTCAGATAAATTTGAAACTAGGGGAAAAAAATGTGTATTTATAGGTTATCCATCGGGTCAGAAAGGCTACAAAGTTTTTGATTTGGAAGAAAATATTTTTATTGTAAGTCGTGATGTTATATTTCATTAATCTTTTTTTTCTTACAATAATTGTTAATTTCAAAATACACCATAAAATTTTCCTTTTTTATCCCAAAATCCATCACATAATTTTCTTTTTTTATCACAAAACAACCCGCAGCTCGCTCAACCCGATTCATTGTTGGACTCACCACTTCCACTCGACCAGCCAGCCCCGTGGCTAGAGCTAACCCAGCCTCCGCTACCTTCAGCTCAAGATGCGCCACCACAAACCGATGTAGCCGAAATTCAATCCATTCCACCATCAGCCCAAACCGATACATCTGTCGAATTGAGGTGTTCCACTCGACCAACAAAAACTCATGGATATCTTCCTGATTTTCAATGTTCCTCGGTGCGTTTATCTCCCAGTCACCTGCACTCGACGTCTCCGACAGGTACTAAGTATCCTACAGAAAAATATTTGGCTTATCACAGATTTTCAGGGAATCATAGGGCTTTTCTCAGCACCATCACTTCGGCAGTCGAACCCTCTAGTTTACCTGCCGCCGTCGAGCATCCAGAATGACGAGCCGCTATGCAGGCTGAACTTCAAGCCCTTGAAGAAAATAATACATGGACTATTACATCGTTGTCATCACACAAACGGGTCATCGGCTGCAAATGGGTCTACAAAATCAAGTGTCGTGTCGACGACAACATTGAACGATACAAGGCACGGTTAGTAGCCAAAGGCTTTACCCAGTAAGAGGGTATTGATTACCAGGAGACTTTCGCACCCGTTGCCAAGCTCATCTTTGTGCGTTGCCTACTTGCCCTAGCCACCACCAAGGGCTGGGCCCTCCACCAGATGGACGTTAACAATACTTTTTTGCAGGGTGATCTGGACGAGGAGGTTTACATGCACTTGCCCCCACGCTATGTGCACCAGGAGCCGAAACATGCTCGGTCGATTTGTCGACTAAAGAAATCCATCTACGATCTGAAGCAGGCATCACGCAATTGGGATGCAAAATTTTTCGGTGCCCTCAAGTCTTTTGGGTTTCGTCAGTCGGCGAGTGATCATTCCTTGTTTGTTATTACATCGGTTTTATACATTACCTTGGTAATGATCTATGTCGATGACATGATCATTACGGGTAGTGACCCGGCACATATTGAGAAGGTCAAGGCCTTTATTCGTTCCAAATTCTAGATTAAAGATCTGGGTAAACTGAAATATTTCTTGGGGATCGAAGTTGCACGCTCACGTACGGGTATTTTCTTATCTCAGCGGAAGTACACCTTGGACATCCTAAAGGAGGCCGGCTACCTTGGGGTCAACCTAGTCGATTTTCCTATGGAGCAAAACCTGAAGTTAAACGTCACTGATGGCCCATCACTTAAGGACTCTGGCATATATCGGCGCCTGGTTGGGCGCTTGATCTATCTGACTATTATCCTGCCTGAGTTCACATTTGTGGTCAACACTCTCAGTCAGTTTATGCACTCACCTCACCAACCGTACATGGATGCCGCACTTCGAATCCTCCGATATCTCAAGTCTTCTCCTGACAAAGGTATTCTTTTACGTACTGACAATAACCTATAACTTAGTGGCTACTGCGATTCTGATTGGACGTCATGCCCCACTACCCGCCGGTTGGTTACAGGTTATTGCATATTTTTGGATGACAGTCCTATCTTCTGCCGCACCAAGAAACAGAGAACTGTTTCACGCTTTTCTGCTGAGCCCGAGTACCGATCCATGGCCGTGGCTACCTGAGAACTTCTTTGGCTACGGGCTCTATTAGCTGACATGGGCGTTGCCCATCCACAGCCCATGCTCTTTTACTGCGACAATCAATCTACTATCCACATTGCTGCCAACCCTGTGTTTTACAAGCGTATCAAACACATTGAGATTGATTGTCACGTTGTTCGCGAACGGATACAAGCTGGTGACATTCGGACTCGACACATTCGTACCAATGATCAATGGGCAGATATTTTCACCAAAACTTTGGGCTAGGCCCAATTTCTTTCTCTCTCTGACAAGTTGGGTGTTTTTGATTTAAATAACCCAACTTGAGGAGGGTGTGTTAAATTTTGCATATTGCATACCTACCTTAGTGGACTTGTACAACAGCCTTTGTTGATTAGCAACCTTCGTGGTGGACTTGTACATCAGTCTTTGTTGATCAGCAGCCAGCAGTTTTCTTGAACAGCAGCTTTTGTTGAATTTGTACCATCACGTCTGCTCCTCAAAGTTGTATATGAATAGACGATTAACTCTTAGGATATGTATTCAATTTGTACTGGTTGAATCAATAATAATTCCTCAAAATTTATCAGAGATATCGATAACATTGGTCGCTAGGATAAGCGGGAAACAAGCTCTGGCCTATTGTTGTTACCTTTGCAAGGAAAGGATCGGGTCTCCCATACCCGTACATGATACCGATAACAGCAATTTTTCCCTCCCTGCTCATGTGAACTGCATGCATCTCCAAGTTGTATCTGCATTCATTACAAGGGCAAGTTAGACACAATACAAGAACTAAACGTCCATGATGATGAAACAGTAACCATAATAGCAGAAGACTAATAGTCATGTTGTATACAAGAGTTTAGCTACCTTCTCCCATTCACGGTCTGCTCTGAAGGGGAATGCCAATGGCATTGTGTTAGCTTATAGATCGTCCCGTTTATTGCTATCTTGCCAGCATCTCCTGTCCACGTCACCAACAGAAAAATACTATTTCGATCAATCAGCAAGAAATTGATGTATCAATCTTATTTAGATACTTGTATGAACCTACTCTTCAGGTTCTTGACAGCAAGAATTTCATGGCAGGTACTTGTCATAGCATGACTACTCACATGAAAATCCTCAAGACTCAATTTGTGACAGTATACATCCGCGGTCAGAATAGGGTGTTCGGGTCTGAAAGAACTCCATGGCTAAACGCATTTGGAAGTTCTAAGAAGTTGCTGTCTTGGCACAGGTGACAGTATGTCTCGTCACGATGAGCTATCACATCTTGGATCCAAACATAGCAGCCATCACAGAATGTTAGACCACTAAAAGCCCATGATTCAGATACCAGGGATATTATTTGTATCTTAGCAGATAGTGTTCAAGAGAATAAATAACAATTGTCCTTAACCACAAAACTTACCGATATATCATGTGCTCTGTTCTTGATTGATATAGGAGCGGGCTCTGGATGAACCTCAACCCTACCGCCGAGAAGATCTATAGGCGATTGGATCACCCCATTGTTGCAAACCCGCCACTTTGGATCGATCAATCCCCTGTCCGTTGGTCCCTTGCCCATCCCATCCTAATAAGTACAGGAAGACTCATCCTCTACATCATGAAAAAGGCCAAAAACATCATAAAATAACCCCAAATAACTTGAAAACGTAAGAATCTATCAAAAAAAGTTTTGGAATGAATTTAAAAACAATTTTAAAAACATGAAAGTCCTAAAATAACCATAAAACAAACTTAATTAACTTGAAAATATAATAATCTATCAAAAGAGTATTGAAACAAGAAAAACCACCAAATGGACAACCAAGGTTTAGATGACTGCTAAAGCATTTGAATAAAAGCTCGCATTAAAAGGTTTCCAGGGCCTATGCAATACAATCAAGGATCAAAGTGCATCCCGCCGTTATAAGTCCAATATTGGTCTTACAAAAATACCATTGTCGATGCGATCTAGATGGTCCTTTGATCCCGCCGTTATAAGTCCAATATTGGTCTTACAAAAATACCATTGTCGATGCGATCTAGATGGTCCGCCGCTACTACTCGCGAGAATAATGTCAGATGTCATGGCATACATCATTTCCCGCCATGGAAGGACGAAGAAACCTTGCACACCAAGGAAGAAAAGGGGGAAAGCTGGGAGAGTAAAGTAGAGAGAAAAAAGTGAAAAGGGCAATGTGAAATGTGTTGATTGAATCGTGTAACCCTGTACATCCTTGAGCTATTTATATATAGTATGTGTATTACACACTTATTTACATAGCCCAAGAATCTTATTACATCATTTATGTACTAACCCTGAGATATCCATCGTATACTCCCATCATATACTCATCAAATAATGCTTTCAAGATTCAATCCTAATCAGTTTGTTAGCACTAAGCATCAATACATCCGTGTCAACTCATACAGGCATGAAACTACAACTGGGCCAATAAAACTTTTGCATATTTGTTGAAATATCGAAGTTGACTAAACAACAACAAAGGATTCTCCTTTTCTTCTTTTCTTCTTTTCTTTTTTCTTCTTTTCTTTTGTTTTTGATTTTTTGATTTTATTTTTTTCAAAGGTAGATTCTCCTCATTTAGTTACAAGTGTTAAGTAAACTAATTAGTATGGGAAATGATATAAATGATTTCTTTTGTGCAGTCTATTCGAAAGCCATCTTTCATATGAAACATACATGATCTGATAATACACATTGCGCAAATGTAACTGTAGTTAGAATTCCTTTAGATTAGTATCTATTGTGATGCATACCGTCTATGAACCCCAACAAGCGTCCGATTGAACCCTATTAAGCTCTCAAGCTGTTACTACGGGTCGGGTCACTAACATGTCCAGTGTCGCTTTCGATTAATGTCACAACGACACAAAGAGGCAAAGGGAGAAAGAGAGGATACCAACTTCCCCTTCGAGTATATTGCAGATGGAAAAATGAAAGAAAGGTTACGAAGATTGTAACAACGAACAGAACATGAGAAAAAATGATGGGAGCTTTTTTGTTCACCATGCTAGCTCTCCTTTTGATATCTGATTATTCCAAGTCTATTGTGCTGAGAATCCCAAGCAGAGAGGAGAAGTATCAAGTATGTGAAGCGTTATAGGAGTAGAGAAAAATCTACTGTATTTATTTATGATTTTAGAGAGAATTTTAAACATGAATTTTGATTTCTGCAACGGTCATATTGAATTTTGCATTTCTACGTTTCATTTTGGCATGTTCATTGGGTCCCGTGAAATAACCGCAAGACTAAATACATGTCGGATGTAGAAGGGTGTGTGTTAAATGGAGGAAACGTATAGAAAATGGTTACATGTGTGATTAGATTATAAATCCTTAGAAGGATTATGATTAAAAACTCAGTTTCAGGAGAATTGAAGAAAATAAACAAGTTTGGAATTCAATTACTCCATCCGTCACACATAGAATGCAACATTTCTAAAAAATCTCTTACTAATACGAATTTTGATAAACTTTGTATTTATATCTGTTAGATCGTAACACAAGTCATTGTTATTGGGAGTACATAATTTATATTACAATTGATAGTTCACGATAAATTTATTGTGATTAATTTTCTTATATCGTTATAATAAATAATAAAGTTTCTTAAAATACGCATTGAATAATGCAAAAACTGATATATTCTCCACATCTCATATTATTTATAATATTTTTATTTTTGGATCGTCCCAAAATATATACAACGTTTTTATATTAGAAAACTTTTTAACATAACAATGTCAAATCGCTATAGTGCATTCCATTAACTCTTTTATCATCGGTTACAGTTATCACTAAAAAAAAGTACTTTTCTTACATCAAATTTCATAATAATTAAACATATATATATAAAATCTCGTATCACATCAAAATATTATAATTAATTCAAAATAAAAATTATTATTATATTTATTTTGAAAAAAAAAAAACATTTTCGATCGATAGAATAGTGTCTCCACTCCAGGTAAGCACTGTATTCTTTCCAGTAATCAAGCATTCAAGATAGTTAACCAAACCAAAAAAACAAAGAAAAATCCAAAATAAAAACTCCACAGCACAAAATTAATCATCATCAGGCGACCGTGGTTGGCGCACAATAGAAGATGGCGAAGCCGATGCTCTTTTATTATCCCCACCACACCAGCGTGTCCGTCTCCCTCCAACTATCTCTTTCCTGCCCCATCCCCCAATTCACTTCTCCCTCTCTTCCAGGGCTAGGGTTTCGTGTCCCCTCTCATTGCCGGCGTCCTCCGAGCTTTCCTCGGAGTTCGATTAACGTACGGAGTGGCCATGGACCGGCAGCTGCCGTTCTCGTTCTCCAGTTTGTTCAATCTCGAGGTATGGTGTTAGGGTTTCTGGTGTTGTGGTTGCTGCGATTGTGGTCGAAGTTGCTTTGTTTGTGGTTTGGTTGATTCCGGTTGCTTTGTTTGGTGGTTGAGATTGCTTTGATTGTGGTTGCATTGATTTGCTGTGGCAGTTTGCGTTCATGTGGAGGAGCATGGCTGTGGTGGAATATGTATGAATTCTAGGAATAGGTTGATGTATTCCTTTGGTAGTTTTACGACTGATTAAACTTAATGTCTGGTTTAAAATCGATTGGTTTAAGGTAGGGATGACAGACGAAGTCTTTAACGGGGGTTTCGATATGTCTTGTGGAGGTCCATGAGTTGCTTTGATTGTATTCGATATGCCAAGAGAGGTGCTTTCATTATTGTTTATTCTTCATATGATGATAGTAATTGTGTGTTGGTATTACGGATGATTTTTCGTTATTGGTGAATTTTTGGTGGTTTTCTGTTTGCAGTCATTGGAGAATTTCAGATTGCCGCAGCAGGGTGAAGATTCTGAAGACTTTGGGAGTTGTAGCCAGGATGAGAGTAGAGGTACCCAAGGTGGGCTAATTTTAATCCAAATATGTGAATGTGCATCGGCTTACATTGCTAGTTTCGTTAATTGCACCCTATCATAGATTCATCTCTCAATTCGGAAGGAAGCCGAAACAATGAGGGCCTGACTGGCCAGTAGCTTTCTTCTATAGTTTGTTAGAGTTGTCTTTTTGTTGTATCTTTCTCTATTATTGACTTCTATCTTTTTTCTCAACCTTGTCTTTTCAAATGAGTCATGAGTCATGGCAGACTGTGTAGTGAATGGCCAATTTCAAGCAGTTCAGAATGACTAGTTAAAGAGGTCATTAAACGTTTAGGGAAGGGGCTGTTTGGTATTGCCGCTCAAAACTTTGAAAATCAAAACCAGTAACAGAAATAGAAAAACAGTAACGAAAACCGAAATCATTTTACGAAATAAAATGTTTTCTTTAGAGGGGATCTTGAATATTATACTCAGATGAAATAAAAAATGAAAACTGAAAATCATTTTTCTTGGTAATCTGTTTTCTGCTTTCATTTCTCCGTCTCGGAAATAAAAATCAGAAACAAATATTTCTGTTTCATCTGCCAGTGAAACGAAAACAAAAAATCAAAAACAACAACGATACCAAACCGGCCCTAAATGAGTTGTAGCTTAGCCTAATGAAGCCAAATTTATTTAAGTGAGCATTTTAGTTTCATTTTGATGTTTTTGCACAACATTATGGACAAAATTACACCCCTCTCGTTTCTCTCTTCTAGGTTCAAAAGAAAAAGATATTGGTTATTGGATTCTATTTGTTATATTTATATCGTTTAATTGTTATGCTCATCTAGCTGTTGTTTTTTGGGTCCAGAAAATGGCAACCATGGTAATGGTGTTATGTCTAAACGAGAGCTGAGCTTGGTGAAGACAAAAAGAAAGCCTCCAACCGAGGTTGATGTTGGATTTAAATCTTCCTCAAAGAGAAGAAGGAGCAGCGATGATGATCAAGAGAATGGGTATTATCAAACACCCATCATAGAGGATCGTTATCGAGCAATGTTAGGGGAGCATATTCAGAACTACAGGAGGAGGCAGAAAGATACGTCAACAAGCCCAGCTGCTGCTCGGACGGCAATCACAGTCCCAAAGCATAACACCAGACCAAGTCCCAAACTGCGCAGACTGAGCAACAATGAGCATCATAGAGGACTTCATGAAGCGTCTGACTTTGTTGCTCGATATAGTCCTCAAAGCATGACTAACAATTCTGATTCCGACTATGCACTCAAAGGTGGCAGTGGCAGGTACGTGTCATTAGTGCTATATCGTTGCTTTTTGAGAAGTTACTACCATAGGCTCTGTCATTCATATTAATCTCCTTCGCAGAGCAACACATGAATCTGCATGTATAGACATTGGAGAGGGCATTGCTTATCAAATTCCTCCAAATTATGATAAGCTAGCTGCACTATTGCACTTGCCAAAGTTCTCAGATATCCAGGTTGAGGAAGTTTACTTAACTGGCACCCTCGATTTGGGGTCCCTGGCAGCCATGATGGCTTCCAGAAAGAGATGTGAACTCAGAAGTCGAGTAGGGATGGGTGAACACCTGCCCCAGTTTGAATCCCTTCAGGCAAAATTGAAGTCACTGTCATCCTCTAATCAACTGCACAACTTCAGCCTGAAAGTGACAGAATCTGCGCTGAATACCATCCCCGAGGGTGCTGCTGGGAAGATAAAAAGGTCCATATTGTCTGATGGTGGTCAATTGCAGGCTTTCTATGTGAAGGTGTTAGAAAAAGGAGATACATATGAGGTGAGTTCTTGTTTACGTTGGATTATGCTTTACTTTCTGGTGTGAACTATGGGACTAAGAATGGGAAGGAAGATGAGCTGGGTTATTGGTTCGTTTAGTTACTAATATATGCCCTAATGTTTCGTTGGCAGATTATTGAAAGGAGTTTGCCTAAGAAACAGATGGTACAGAAAGATCCTTCTGTTATAGAAAAGGAGGAATGTGAGAAGATTGGAAAAGTCTGGGTAAATATTGTAAGAAAAGACATTCCTAAGCAGCACAAGATTTTCAATAGCTACCATAAAAAACAGATTATGGATGCCAAGAGGTTCGCAGAAAGCTGCCAAAGGGAGGTATATTTTTTCTTATATAACCGTTATATGAAACTTTGAGCGACTACAGTAGTCCAGTGTTGCACCAACTTTTTTTTTTAATTGTGTTGTACCAACTTAATCCCTTTGTTCTCCTTGCTAGGTTAAAATGAAAGCAAATAGATCACTCAAGTTGATGAAAGGTGCTGCAATTCGTACAAGGAAGCTTTCCAGGGACATGCTGGTTTACTGGAAAAGAGTCGAAAAGGAGATGGTAATCTCTTTATCTTACTCATACTTTTAACTGAAACATTGTTAGTTATGCCTTAGGTGATACATTCTTTGGCTTTGTTTGGCATGGTTAACTGTCCGCTGGTAATCTGTTTTATTAGATGTACAGTTGTACTGAGGATTCTGCATGCACAATGCACCCTTTAAATGGACTCTCTTTGTATCATGCTATCCAAATTCTTTGAGTGGAGAACTTCAAAAGAAAAAAATTTCTGACAAGCATGTTTATAGGCACCAGAATTTGATCAACTCATCTGATGACGTGGACTTAATTTTCACTATCTCTCTCCCTCCTTCCTCTCTTTCATTGATTTGATATGATTGTTTGGCACAGATATCTTCCTATGAAATTATGAGGTGTTATCTCTTTATTTGATTATTTCTTTGGATTTGTCAGTTAGCACTCATGATAACGGAAGCTAAAGCTTTAAATTTGATCAAAACAGTGTATACTATTCGGCAACTAAGTGTTTTAAGGACCTCGAACTAACCGAGACTCACAAGAGTTGTTTTTTTGTTGTATTTGTTGTTCCGCAACTCTATTTAGCTGAGAAGGCTTCCTCTGGTTCAGTCTTTGTTTTGTTGCTTGAGTTAGAATGATGTTTTTTGCAGGCAGAGGTGAGGAGGAGAGAGGAGAAAGAAGCCGCTGAAGCTTTGAAGCGTCAGCAGGAGGCTGAAGAAGCAAAGAGAGCAGAGAAAAGGCTTGATTTCCTTTTATCACAAACGGAGCTCTTTAGTCATTTCATGCAAAACAAATCATCTGCCCAACCCTCTAAGTTAAGTGATGAGGAACTAACCAATGCTGAGGCTTTAGTGGAAGATCCCGAAGATGCTGAATTGAAAAAAGAAGCTCTAAGAGCCGCTCAAGATGCTGTCTCAAAGCAGAAAAGAATAACCAGTGCCTTTGATGATGAGTGTTCAAGGTTGCGCCTAGCTGTAGAAAACGAGGTTCCTTCTCAAGATGTTCCTGTTGCTGGCTCGAGTAATATTGATCTAGATCATCCGTGAGTTCTTTTGTCTCACTTATTGCAAGAATGCTGCGTATTCTGTGTTGTTTATCTTTTTGTTGATGATTGTTTCCTGCAAATCACTCTCAGGTCGTCTATGCCTGTAACCTCAACAGTGCAGACACCACAGCTGTTTAAAGGCTGTCTGAAAGAATATCAGCTCAAAGGTCTTCAGTGGCTTGTTAATTGTTATGAGCAGGTGTTGTACAAGGGAGCAAGTGTTCTCCCCCCTCCCTTTTCTTCTCTTTTCTTTTTTGGTGTGGATTATATATTCATATTGGAATTTTCTTCGATGTCTATGTTCAGGGACTTAATGGCATTCTTGCGGATGAGATGGGCCTGGGAAAGACCATACAAGCGATGGCGTTTTTAGCCTATCTTGCAGAGGTAACTATTGATGTAGCTTCTATGTACTTTTTATTGATAAATTTAATGAATAAGTTGAATAACTTTGTTTCACTTTCTTGTGCAGGAGAAAAATATATGGGGGCCATTTCTTGTTGTTGCTCCTGCCTCGGTCTTGAACAACTGGTCCGATGAAATTAGGAAATTCTGCCCTGACTTGAAGGTCCTTCCATATTGGGGTGGTCTTCAAGAGAGGCAGATCCTTAGGAAAAATATTCACCCAAAGCGTCTTTATCGAAGGTATGTTATAATTCCTTTTTTCTTCTTCATTACAAAGCACCGAGATAGATTCACTGTTTCTATAAATCATGCGAGCAATGATAATTATATGCTGTTTGATATTGATTATCAACCTCATCTTGTCCACTGCTATCTCATCATGGCTTGTAATGTGTGGAATCGTATTATATTGCACATTGTTTTTCTTCTTGGGAATAATTTAAATGCATGGCACCATTGAGCGCCATTCATAGAGCTCTCACCTCTTATTTGGACAATTTTATTGCAATCAATCTTGTCAACACATTATGGAATTTACCATATTATATATACGATGAGTAATATGTTTGCTTTATTATAGGTTGTGCTATCATTTGCTCTACGAGGATCGTTCCCGCCAATGTTCTGTATTTTGATTTGTGTCATTGGCTTTGCTGTTTTTGTTCTTTTTGGTTGGGTGTTAATCTAGTATCTTGCTTCACAGGGAAGCAGGGTTTCATATACTTATCACTAGCTATCAACTATTGGTTACTGATGAGAAAATCTTGAGGCGTGTGAAATGGCAATATATGGTTCTGGATGAGGCCCAGGCGATCAAAAGTTCAAACAGGTACTTTGTTCCGTTTCTCATTCTTATGTAATTAATGTCTCACCCATAATCATTTGTTGTCAAATTCCCATTTTCCCCTTCTAGTTACTTGTAGAATTTGATATTGGCAAGTGAAGGTTCTTGATTGTTGCTAGCGTCGATGGTTCTTGTATGACTGCTTGTGTTTTAGCTATTGTGTTTTGCTTGAAGGATACGTAGTATTTGTTCTAGAGTAATTTGTCAGTGAGGGTGTTCTGATTCATGATATGCTCTGTTTTGCTTTGGCTTGCAGTATAAGATGGAAGACCCTACTCAGTTTCGATTGTCGCAACCGCTTGCTTTTGACTGGTACACCTGTCCAGAATAACATGGCAGAGTTGTGGGCCCTTTTACATTTCATCATGCCAACACTTTTTGACAGCCATGAATTGTTCAATGAGTGGTTCTCGAAAGGGTATATCTCTTCTCATTTTTTCTTTTTGTTCTTTGTAAGCGTAGGCTTCATAATTTTATATATAAAGTCTCATGATATTGTGAATTTAACTTGTGCTTTGTCCCTTTCATTCTTGTATTGACCAGGATTGAAAGCCATGCAGAACATGGAGGTACTTTGAATGAACACCAGCTGAACAGACTGGTGAGTATTTTCTCTGTGGGATTATGAATCTATCTTCTTATATACTTGATATTCTGTTGCACGTTTATGCTCCAAGCCTGCAACAAAATTTCCGGGTTTTATGACAACCATTGGTTTTACTTTTACAACTATCTAAATAATATATGCTGGACTTTCGACTAATTTAAATTTGGTAAACAGCATGCAGTGTTAAAACCATTTATGCTACGGAGAGTGAAGAAGGATGTAATTTCGGAGTTGACGGGGAAGACAGAAGTCACAGTCCATTGTAATTTGAGTTCCAGACAACAAGCATTCTATCAAGCTATAAAGAACAAGATATCTCTTGCTGAGTTGTTTGATAACAGTAGAGGACATCTTAGTGAAAAGAAAATTCTTAATTTGATGAACATCGTCATCCAACTGAGGAAGGTATGCGTGATTTTCTTGACAATCTCTGTTATAACATTGTCCTTATTTTTTCCCATCTGATTCAGTAGCTGTCATTCTTTGCAATGATCCATGAATCACCGTCTCATGATTTGGCATTGAATTTTCATGTGATGGCAGGTTTGCAATCATCCAGAATTGTTTGAAAGGAATGAGGGTAGCTCATACCTCTATTTTGGAGATATACCGAATCCTCTGCTGCCTCCACCCTTTGGAGAGTTGGAAGACGTGCCCTACTTTGGTAGTCATAATCCGATAACATACCAGGTACTTCATGATTATTCTTTTGTAAATTTGTGTTCTCAGGATCAAAGGAGAATGACGTATTAATGTAGCTGACCTCATGTATTGTGATAAAGACTTGTGTTTGTTTCTGTTGTTGTTATCCTTTTTTTTCCCTTTTCATTTCATATATTGTTGGTTTGCAGAGGATACTCAAGAGGGGGTGAATTGGGTATCAATGAAGAGGGAGCGGTGCGTACTAGTGAAGGAGATCATAGTGCAAACTTCACGGCCCCCCCTCTTGAGTATCCTCTGCAAACCAAACCAACATATATGAATGGTTATATGCTCACGGATGGAAGTTAACTGCATCAATAGTTTGTATTTCCTTATGCTATTTAGAGTGGTTTACTATATACAATTTCAGGGAGTAAAATTTATCTTTCAATTGAGGACTGGTTTTTCCTAAAAAGAGCATTATTCAAAAGAAAACTTGGATGTGTGCAGGACCATAATTGTTTTTCTTGCCCGTGCGTTTTATCTTACTCAGTCAACTTCTTCGTGTGCTAAGTTTCCCTTTTCTTACAGATTCCAAAATTAATACAAGAAGATGCCCTCCACAGGTCTGGGAGGATCTGCTCTACATCTGGTTGCCGATTCTGCCACGGTTCTTTCAAGAAATGCTTCAACATATATATGCCAGAGTCTGTTTACCATTCAGTGCTGCCTGAGGACAATATGTTTGGAGCATCCTTTGTTAATCAAACTTTCGGTTTTACCCGCTTGATGGATTTGTCACCAGCAGAGGTTACATTCCTTGCAAATTGTTCATTCATGGAGAGACTAATGTATTCAATTATGACATGGGGGCGACGACATTTGAATGCAATGCCAGACTCGTTAATGGAAGCTATTGATGATGAAGATGGTATTGGGAAGGAAAAAGTTAGAGCTGTTATGAGGATGCTTCTTATCCCGTCAAAATCTGAGTCTGATTTCCTTGGAAGGAAACAAGCTACTGGTCCTGTTGAGGGCCCTTTCCAGTCTTTAGCTATCTCTGATGAAGATAGGCTTTTATCAAATGTCAGCCTTCTTCATTCAACTTACACATTCATTCCACGAACCAGGGCTCCACCGGTAATTGCTGGATGATTTCCTTGATACATGATGAGAATTCACTTGATGTTATCCAGTTAAAGTCAATCTTCTCCTTTCATTGAAAGATTGTCTTTTATTTTATAGATCAGTGCTGACTGCTCGGATAGAAATTTCTCCTATCGAACGCTTGAAGAGCTGCATCATCCCTGGCTTAAGAGGCTATTAGTTGGATTTGCAAGAACTTCTGAGTACAATGGACCACGGAAGCCTCGTGGCCCTCCTCATCCTTTGATTCATGAGATAGATTCTGAGCTTCCTGTCACTAAGCCTGCTCTTCAGTTGACATACAGAATATTTGGGTCTTGCCCGCCCATGAGAAGCTTTGATCCTGCAAAGTTGCTTACGGTATGATGCGCCTTTCTATTTGTCTTTTCTTTTCTCTTCATTTATGTCAGTTTTATCCTTCTTTGTGAGTAAATCTAATGACAAAGTGTTTCTGGAATGTAGGATTCTGGGAAGCTTCAGACACTGGACATACTACTGAAGCGTTTGAGGGCAGAGAATCATCGTGTTTTATTGTTTGCACAAATGACGAAGATGTTGAATATTCTTGAGGTACTGGCATTTTCTCCTCATCTGATTTGGCATCTCTTTATTATGCATCATTTTTCATGACCTCAAGCAATTGAGCTGCCTTCTAGTAATAGTTTTTGTGATGTGGCCTTCATGAGCCAAAATAGTTGTGGCTGTGGCTTTGCTCATCTTTTTATCTTCTGCTGTCTGATGGGAGCTCTATAACTTTGTGGCTTGCTTGCAATTTTAGGTTGGCAGTTTATATGGGTTTGTTATACTGGTTTTTCTTTGATATTTTGGCAGGATTATATGAATTATAGAAAGTATCGATATCTTAGACTCGATGGGTCATCGACCATCATGGATAGGAGAGATATGGTCAGAGACTTTCAGCATAGGTAAGGACATTTCCGAGTAAAGTGACGATTTTAGTTAATTTTCTTGACAATATATGCGAACAAAGTGGTTTCTTGTTTATTTGCAGGAGTGACATCTTTGTGTTCCTTTTGAGTACAAGAGCAGGTGGGCTAGGTATTAACTTGACAGCTGCTGATACTGTCATATTCTACGAAAGCGATTGGAACCCTACCTTAGATTTGCAAGCGATGGATAGAGCTCACCGTCTTGGTCAGACAAAAGATGTGAGTATTCTCCCATGTTGCTTGTCAGTGCTGTAGATGGCTTTGGTGACTATTATGTACTCCTTCCGTCCTAAATAAATTACTATGTATTGATTTGACACAATTATTAAGATATTCATTGACTTTATATAATTTTATCTTAGTGTCCTTGTGAGTGGGGAAAAATGTTAGTGGGTGGAGAGAGGAAAAATAATGAAAGAGAAGATGATGGTGATATAAAGTATGAGTATTTTGGAACTTTTAATATCCTAAACTTGATTTATATAGAAGTGTTGTGGAACGTACATTTTTAGTAATATGTCACAATTTATCTGGGATGAAGGGAGTATGAATTTCTGGGTTGTGCGATATTTGGTTCAAACAAATGTGGGTACTTCTTAGACAAAGTTTGATAGATATTCCCCGCTCCATTTGATCCTGGATACTCAATAGTTTGCGCTGTAAGGATTGACCAGCTATCCTGTTCATTTCGCAAGATGACATGCACTGTGCAAAATAAAGGGAGACTAGTCACATCTCTTTGAAGCATTGAACAGTTTGCATTTAGTTAGTCCATTAACTTTGTATTGCTTTAATGATGAAGGTTACTGTTTATCGCCTGATTTGCAAAGAGACCGTGGAGGAGAAGATTTTACAAAGAGCAAGCCAGAAAAATACGGTTCAGCAGCTTGTGATGACAGGAGGGCATGTGCAGGGTGACCTGTTGGCCCCAGAGGATGTTGTTTCTTTACTCATCGATGATGCTCAGCTAGAGCAGAAGTTGAGGGAAATTCCGTTGCAGGTTAGGCGCTGATATAGATCTTGTGTAGAGTAGGGTGGTTTTATTTCATGTTAGTTCCATCCCATGTCCTGGAAACCCCCAACAAAAAAGATGGTGAAAAAGCAGATAAATCTGTGGATACTGGAGATTGTGTTTTACGGAGACAGATCAACCGATTCAGTCCATGCTTTCCCATTGCCTCGTTGCAGGTGAAAGATAGACAAAAGAAAAAACAAGCTCCTAAGACTATTCGAATAGATGCAGAAGGTGATGCATCTTTGGAGGATATTAACAACATTGTGCCTGTGCCTGTGGAGGTTGAGCCAGCCCTGGATACAGAAATGGCAAAATCTAGTAATAAAAAGGTAAATCATATTCTAATCTATGTTCTAATAATTGCTTGAATTGCATTCTTGATGTGAAATCATCTCCATGACATTAGCATGCTTTGCTTGGAAAATTAATCTCTGATTAGTTTGGTTCAGCATTTGTTGAAACCTTGAAAATGCATACGAAAAAGGTCGTCTTAGTACCACATCTGTAATTATGTATGGGAGCTTGCATGTTCGAACTTCCGGTTTTTATGTGGCCTCTCTTTTTCTTTTTAGCTTGAGGATGGACGGGGTGGGGAATTTGTGTGCCAAGTCTTTGATATCAATCAGATGATAGTGCTGCAATTTGATTTGATGTTCTGTTACTCAAGAATAGGTTTTATGGATATGCCTGGGTAGAATACCATCACATAAATAGTTTATAAAGCTCATGTGTTGTGTAAACTTGCACTGAAGCATGAAAAGGATCGGCTCAACCAAGGTCTTTTGGGTTGGAATTGAACTCTGACCACCACCAAAATGGTTGTTAAACATCTGAAACATCAGGGCTATGAACGAAAAGATCAAGGCCCGATTAGACGGTGCAAATATCTTCTTGAAACATTCAAAACAGTAGTCCTATTAACTCATGCATCGTTTTGATCATGTGTTATACTTGCCATAGTTTTGTGTGCATATACACTTTCAAATGCTTTCCGTAAGTTTAATCCTGAGAAGCATATTTCTCATTCTGCAGAGAAAACCTGTGACAGGCACCGAGAAGCATACTCAAACAAAGGAAGGCAATCCCCATAGAGATTCCACGGTTGCTGATTCCCATAGAGGAATAGATGATCCTAACTCATTGTCGCCGAATCTGAATGCCAACGTTGACCAGCAACAACCAAAGCCCAAAAGACCGAAGAGGCCTACAAAGAGTGTTAATGTTCCCATTGAACCTGCATATACAGGTGTGAACCCTGTTATCATCCCTCCACAGGTTCAATACCCTTCGGGCAATGTTCACCTTGGTGCTGGGGAGAATCTCCCATCACGATAACTTTTTACACACGGTGTAGAACAAAATCTATTTTGTTAGGGCGTGGATCTTGGGAGAGGTTATCAGGAAGGTCATCATAGGAGGTATAAGAAGAGGCTTGGGGCAAGCATTGTACAGATTTTTTAGGCTGGGCTATGGCACCTGATCTGTAGCACTAAGCTGCACGGATCAGAAATCCAAGTGAAGGTGCATCGAGCTGCACTATTGTGTAGCTTATGCGGTTGATTATTCGTTTTTATAAGTTCAATATATGAAAAAATAACCATCGTCGACACTTTTTCCGGATCAGACCCTTTTTCCTGATCACACCCGGAAAACATTAATCGTAGCGAACAAGCCCCATCTTGAGGCAACGTGCCGCATGGTACCGAATGCCTGCGGATCATACTCACCACTCAAGTCCAGATACTGCTTCCAACGTAGAGTACAAATCCATTAAGTGTAAGTCTCATCATTAACCAAACTGGAAAATATCGCATATACAACGTCATTGAATGAAGAAAGATCAATACAACGTGTATTTTAACTCAGTTTCATAAGCGGCATGGCTGGGTATGATACTGAACAATATCTGAGAAACGCCAACAGGATGATAACTCACAATTAATGATAGAACACTAACAGGAGAATCTAAAAAGAAACTTACCATCAGGATTAGCTCCGAAAGCAAAAACCATACCATGGCTGGATTCTTTTCCGAAACGCTCTTGCTTATCGTGGATCTAGGAAGGCATTACATGTAGAAGGTAGATTGGTGAGAGTAGAGTCATGACCAAGACATTACCCTTCTTGCATGGTTGTTTTCCCAATTGACTAGCAGCTTTAATTGTCAACAAATGTGAAACATGGCTTCAGGACAAGTGTATCTTAGAAAAACACTTATCTCACCAAATAGAGATCTGACAAATCTATACCTTTCCACATCCAGCTTAAATTGATAATAACAACTTAAATTGACCGTAGAATGCTTCGAATGTCACTAATCACTTGAAAACTCTCTCCATCAGCATCCTCCAATTTTTCCTCAAACCCCACAATGAGTTGCTTATCCTGATACCCTATAACCTGAGAGAAGCTTGTATGGATTGATGCATTACTCTATGAATTTGAATTACATCAGAATAGCTACTCTTCTTTTAATGGGTTCGAAAAAACTATATGGCTAAGCATACTCCAGCGGCAGCAATCTCGAGATGCCGACCAAAGACATGTCTATTTAGACAACTGACATTTCAGGTCACAATCAAATCTTAACCAGTTATCGTGCTACTTCTTAGACAGTTGTTATATCATCAGGTCACAATAAGCCATCGTGATATTATTACCCAAAAGTCAACACAACGGTGGTTATATCATGTCACAATAAATCATCATGGTAATTACTCAAACGGTTATCATATCAGGTCACAATAAACCATCATGCTACAACTCAAACTATCAATCAGGTTAAAATAACCTATCGTGCTAATAATCAAAACATTTTTTATATCATGAAAGGTCACTTCCCTTGACTCAAAAATATAAGAGAGGAGGTCATATACTTTATATGCCTTTTTATTGTAAGAACACCCCAAGACTAAACATGGGGAAGCTCATGACATGAATTTGGTCCTCTGTGTAGACAGAGTAGAGACAAAGCATAGACATCCAAAATTACGAAGATGAGAATAAGATAAAGGATGACCATAAAGAACCTCATAGGAAGATTTGAACTTCATCAAAGAAAAAGGCATCCTATGTATCAGATAAGTAGCAGTAAGGATCGACTCTCTCCAAAACTTGAGGTAATTTGACGTAGAACATCAAAGCCCTAGTTGTTTCCAACAAATGCTTGTGTTTCTTCTCGACAATACCATTTTGTTATGGTGTGTCAACACAAGACCTTGGATGCCAGATCCCTTTAGAGTCATAAAACTATATTGCAAGATGATCATCAAATTCTAGACCATTATCTGATCTCACAAGCTTCACAGTACTTCCAAACTGTCTTTTCTACTATAGTGATGAATGACTTGAGCAAGGGGAATGCATTGTTTTTATGAGACAACAAATGACACCATGTTGCTCTTGAGAAGTCATCTACTATTTTAAGAAAGTACTTGTGACCATGAGAGGTAGCATGGGAGAAAGGGCCCCAGATATCTACATGTATCAACTCAAAGCAAGTTGAGGTGGTAATACTACTTCGAGGGAAAGATTTCCTATGCTGCTTAGCCAAAGGACAAATATGGCAGGGAGGCAGAGGAGTACCATGGACTGATTTCAAGTCAGTCACATAGCTCATCTTGCCATGAGATAAATGCCCTGATCTATAATGCCAAAGGGAGCATGAATCCAACTTCCTCTCCTCATTGCAATAGACAAAACCAGCGAAAGGACTTACTAGATCCTTGTTAAAGAAATACAATCCACCCTGTCTCTACCAAGTATCAGAGCTTTTCTAATGGAAGGGGCCTGAATGAGACACGAATGGGAGTTAAAACTCAAATGTCCTGATAATTACTTTTTCAACCTGTTAGTAGAAAGCAAATTGAAACGAAACTCAGAAACATGTAAGACATGCTCAAGAGTAATATCTGGGGTAAGAGTTATTGAGCCTATATGTTCAATGGGAGCTTGCTTTCCATTTGACATAGTGATGAACATAGGACCCTGAATTGAAGAAATCTTCTCAAAAAAACTTGGATCTGGAGTGATATGATCACTTGCACCAGTATCTATTATCCATCTGGCATCAACAAAAGAACTCATCAAACACAGCTGCTTACCTGCCATCATAGAAACACCTATAGAACTCCCTGCACCAGGACCATGTGACACATCCAGACCACTGAAACGATTAAGTATTCCCATGAGCTGTCTATATTCTTCCTTGGACAATGAAGGCATATCTGAATTTCCATGCACATCTCCCTTACCACCATGCTCACTAGTATTTTCAGCATGCTCACTTCCAGTTTGCACTTAGGCTGCTACCTTCTTACTTCTATTGAAATTTCCAACTGAATTTCTATTAAGATATCCATGGAGCTTAAACCACTTATCTATCAAGTGTCCAGGCTTCTTACAATAATTACAGAAGAATGAAGACCTCTTATCACCGTCAGAACTTCCATTCCCATTTATATTTCTTCCATTCATTTTATTCCCAGAAAAAGAGTTATAACTCCTCTGTTGAGCTGCGAAAGCAGCAAATTCAGTCTTGATCTGAGAAGAATTGTTCAATTCTCTTTACTTTTCTTCTTGCATCAACAACTGATAAACTTGAGAAACAGGAGGTAAGGGATTCATCATCAAGAGATTACCTCGCACAACCTTGTATGAATCATTCGATCCCATCAAAAATTGTATCAGACGCTGATCCTGAATCATAGTTCTAATTGCCTTTCCAGATTCACAGCTGCAAGGAGGAATGGACACCATCGCTCCATATTCATCCCATATCCTCTTAATCTTAGTGAAATGTTTAGAGATCGACATGTTTCCTTGAGAAATTTGACACAAATCTTTCTGAATCTGAAACACCTCTCCTCCGTTCGACTTTCCATATCTCTCCTCTAAGTTCCTTCTATATCTCAGATGCAGTACCACAATATAACACATTCTATCAAATCTCAACAATCACAGAATGCAACAACCATGAAATCACCATATTATTACGATGTTCCCACTGTGCACTCATCAAGGGATTCGAATCAAGTTTACAGGTTCCTCTGACAAAACCTAGTTTATTCTTCGCCACGAGAGAAACTCCAACCGCTCTTTGCCAATGTCCATAGTTTTCTTCATCGAGAAGCTTGTTAGACAAGGCGGTCAAATTTGAATAATTTTACGCTTACTCACACTTTATACGTATTCTAATTAACTGCAGTAGTGAAAGTAAGGATCGAACCCACCGGACGGTTGGTGTAATATTTTAGACTTGTAATGATCATGATAGTTAACTACGTTTTAACTCTTTATGATCAATCATAGATAAATATTATATAATTTCATTATATAGTTAGGTTTGATCATGACACCTTCGTGCATGAAGTATCACATTCGTTAGATAGTTAATTATCAATGACCTTGTATAATTAACCTAATCTATCTATCACTAACATACTGATGAGCTCGTATATGTTAAAAATAAATAAATTGATTCAAAACAAGAGAATTCACCAAATATGAACACTAATAGTAATGAGGTTAAGCTATCATGTTCACATGCAATCAATCATAACATCATGACAATGTGTTTAAATCATGAGTTTTATTTGTTACTAATTTCATCCCTTAGTGCGATTAATAGGTAGATTACAATATCAATAGAAAGTCAAGCTAATTGATATCATAACACATCATTGATTAAGGAAAGATGTCAAGTATCAATTAAGAATATGAAACTGGTTTGAATGATCTATTTCATCTAATTATCCAATATAGCTAGAGTTTCATTCATTTTTCCCTACGAAATGATTACTCACTCATGATCATTATCATCATCACACATATCATATCAACATTGATCATCACAAATCAAAATATGAAAATAACAGAGAAAGGAGGATAATACAACGCTGAATGACGAAGATTCGACGACAAAACAATGAGATCCAAAGTCCTACACCTTGATCCAACCTTCACAAACAAGAAAATCAAAGACATCTAATGTAGGATTTGTGTGGAATGAACGAACAACGCTATGAAAAAAATCTAAAACTCTTTATATAAAATGAATAAAATACATAGGTATTTATAAAAAAAATCCAAAAACCAATTTGAAATTCGAACAAAACAAACAGAATATGATATTTGACTTGTCTAACGATCGTTACTAGCCCTCTGTCATGACCACTACACAACTTGAATCACTAAATATCACGATACATGGTTGTAACGATCGTTATATTTAAGCGTAATGGTCGTTACACAGTTTTGACCTTCAGGAATGATCTCCAAACGCTGTAATGATCGTTACAATGATAAGGCTTGATTGTTATTGCTCGAAAACACATCCAATTGACATCGAAACATCATCAAGTTACCACGAACGCATCCAAAATGATCAACGTATTAAATCATCATCATCATGGATCAACTTCAAATCACGTCCAAGATCTCGCTCAAAGCTTATCTTCACATCATCACTAGGTCATAATCAATTCAACAATTCATTCACGTCTTCCCACAATCAAATTTGCCACATAGATAAAGAAATAGCAGTATCCAAATCCAAAGACACCAACTAAACTAAAAACGCAATATAAGAAACTCAAACATAACAAAACAATAGATTTCTGTCAATAAATAACATGTGTTTGCACACACACCACATATCAATCCACACTTGGCATGTTAAATGTCTGATAGCAACAATATTTTGGCGATCGACTCCTCAGCTCCAGAACAGCTACAATCTAGTCATTCTTCAATACGGGTTGATTATGGTTATACACTAGTCATCCACGAAGAACTGATGACAAGCAACAAGAGAAGACAACTGAATGCAAGATCTTGACATAAAACGATCAAGAAATCAGGTTCGCGAGAGCTCTTAAACTCTCTGAACGAAATAAACAAAGATCGGCACACAATATTCAACATACATGACCAGCTTATTTCAAGCGCCAATAAAGCAAGCATGATAGTTTCTACATTGATCATTCGATCCTGTCAGGTATATCATGTAGCAAAAAGAATAACAAAAACCCTACAAGATCAAGAACTTCCCTCCATTAATGGTTGAATGCTCGAAGAGCTATTGGAGTTCGAGGCACTACCAAGATATATCAGCCATTACATCATGACTAAAAGATATAAACAATTACAGCATAACTTGATTTAGTCTACTTATCAATGTACGTATAAACTTTGAATTTGCTAACAATAAACCTGTACACAGAATTCCATCATGTTATACAGAGTTACTACAAAAAACACTACGAATAATATCATATACCTATAGGCTATATCTTATTTTGACCTCGATCTTTCGAATCAGTTTTCGTGCTTCCATTTCGTATCTCCTTCGTCATCTGGAGACGAGTACAATACTGTTTGTCATACATTGATAACCATACGACACATGGGACAAAAGTGTACTAATACACTAGCGGACTATGCGGATCCCATATCTGCGACTGCCGAGCTCATGGATAAAAAATTAACCCGCAGGGACCAAGTGTGGCCTCTCAAGCTCCTCCCCTAATTGAATTCATTGCAGTATGGAACGAAGCTCCCAGTTACCTTCACCGTCAATAAGTCGTAGTTCCAGACTATGGAATGGGATCAACGCAGGACGCTGTAGTAATGAGGCACACACCAGGAGACAAGGTTTTAGATTAAAAAATAACCAGAGTGCGGACACACAGGCAACATGGAAGGGACTGGCTTTGGGGTATACACAAATTAAAAGATATCTGGCACGCTTTCACAATCTTGTACTATACCAGTCATTTCAGAAGTCAGCTTTTCTCTTATCGGTCTACAATTGGTCCACACTAGCAGTTTTTAACACTAAGATGTTGAAACTAACTAAACAGACAAGGTGTATCCATTTACTTGTACTTCAAGTTATGACATAAGATGATTTGCAGAACAACTGTTAAGAAGGGTAAATAACTGCCGGTGACATGCCTCATCTAAAAAGCACCCTTCATTATCATAATTTGGAGTACAAGTCCTAGTAATGATATCCCATATCATCCAATACAGCTACCAGGTCAATCGATTTAGATCAAAGTTTCCAGACATGATCATAGATTGAAAATATGAACATATGCTAATGCTAACCTGTGACGAAGTCACAACTGTAATGCCAAGATCAGCAGCAAGCTGATACAATTGTTCCTCGACATCCACGCTTGTCGCACTGGAGAATAAAATGGCAATCGAAACTGTGAATGTTAACAAAATAGGAACCCCCCTCCAACCATCTTGAACTCCAACTAGGAGAGAGGAAACTCAAAAGAAAAGAACGAGCAGGCGACAGATCTGGCAACTTACTTGGTGCACTCATCAAGAATCCCAAACCTAGGCTTATGAAAGAACAGGCGAGCCTTGACAAAAATAATTGAAACAGTGTCAGTCCATGCCCAAAAGAGAGACAGCGAAAAAAGAAATAAAGAAAATAAAGGCAATTTTTTTTCTTATCATATGGTTGTCTAATTAAGGACTCCTTTTTAAAGCCTATCTATTTGTTGCATTGCCTTTCGGATTTACAAGTTAGTCCATGATGATTTATATATAGGAACTAACCATGCCCAATCTCTGCTGTTCTCCGAGAGATAGGACATCTTCCCAGTTTTGAGTAGCACCCCACCCGCCTTCTCGTTCTAGAAGATAAACCAGGCGAACATTTTCCAAGACATTCTTCAACTGTGCATCCAATACAGCAGTAGTATCCATTGTTCCTTGACCTGCGAAAAAGGAAGTTTTAAAAGGGATGCTCATACAACTAAAATTTAGCAACTATCGATGACGAATAGCATGACCTGCCCAATTGAATAACTACTAATCAGAGATTCATCACTAAAAATAGAAAATGGAACGATCCACACCTTTTCCTTCACCATCTTAGTGGCTATTTTTTAATTCAAGCAATTCTAAAATTATAATGAATTGAGTGCTTGAGTCGGAAGCACAATAGCTGTTAAGAGTTGGACTAATAACAGCTGACGCAGGCTAATATCTTTCAGAGCAACTACTGATTTCATAAAGGCAGACCCAACAAGTAACTTTTAATATACTAGTCACTAGATAAAGGCGAAAAGACAATGATGCAGTCAGGATGCAATAATGAACAAGGCTATCGAATGCATTATGCAGAACATAAAACAGTTGGTTACTTCTTTACCTCCAACGGTTGTTAATATCTTAAGCTTTGCTTCCTCTTGGGAGAGAGGATATATGATTTGATCTCTCAGGGTCCCTAAGCATGTGTAGGGTCGCTGAGGTACATAAAAGACTCCACAGCCAAATTCAATGCCTCTGCTATAAAGCTGATAGGGTCTGAGAAGCTTTCCTTTAGCGATGGGCCAGAGACCGCGGAGAACTCTGAATACCGAACTTTTGCCACTCCCATTTGGACCTACAAAAGTATGCACAGATCAGATATGAATATGATATCAACAACCACGCATGCGATTCAATAGATCATGAACAGAGGTAAAAATGTTTCCAACCAGTAACAAGAAGGCTTTTCCCAGGTTCAATGTCACATGTTAAACGTCTCGCTAACATCTTCTGCACTGGTGTTATGATGTCAACATTTGAGAAGGAAATTGTATTCTCAGAGTAATCCGCACCCATTTCCCAAGATGCTGAAGTAGCAAGGAAGTCATCTGCATATTTAAGCTTACAAGTTCAATTTGTAAACTTCAACCGCATTCATCAAGTGAAAAGTGAAAAAAATGGAGCGGAGCCAATTAGATTGTCTCTCTAAATGGCTCATGATGTCCGCATAATTTGCATGACAGCATGAAGTACTGAAGTAGTAGCCCGTTGGAAGGATGCTTCAGGCTTCAGAGATAGATGTCAAGGGACTTGAGGGAGGTCAGAAGCATAGATCATAGCAGGAATCTCCTCATTTTTAGCAAGTGCCCACAAACATCTAATTTTCAGTGAGATTTTTTTTTTCAGAAAAAATTATTTAACTACTGTTAGAAACCTTCTCCATCTCCAAATGCTAGGTAACAAGATTTGCTACTATGTTCAGTAATCCATGCAATCAACCATCTTAAACAGTGTAAATGTTACAAATTGTTCAACTAAGCCACAAATGAAAAACATTTGATGACTTTGGGACACCAACAAAAAGTCCTTGATTCGATCCGTCATCACATGAATTTCGAGTCCCTATTCACCTTCAGTTTTTGTAAAACTCGGTACAGTCGTACAGGCAACAAAGCTCAACTAAGAAACAAGCAAAGGTGTTGCATTTTACATTTGTGATTCAATAGAATGTAGGCATTCAGCCTGCCCAAAAAGGAAAAAGGAAAAAGGAAAAATGAAGATCAAAGCATGCACAAGAAGTCTATTTCCGACAGTTACCTGACTGCGTGGCATCTAACAGCTCATCCAGCTCAAAAATTCGGTTGATACCACCAGAAAGCTCAAGAAACTTCCTATGCAACTCAAGAATGTCACCAAATGCTAAAAAGCTTTGTGATACAACTGATGCTAGGAAACGCAAGGCATGTGCTAGCTCTCCTGTTAAAAAATAAAAATAAAAACAATTACAAGACATGTATGCTAATAGATGGGAAAAGTAAAGTTGAAACAAAAAGAAAGAAAGAAAAGATAAGATAAGACCCTTCTAACTCCGGTATGCCCACCTTGTGTCGAAGTCAAAGATCGATCTCCTTTGTGTTCCAGGGCATATAACAGGCTCAGACCCCATGTGACATTATGAGGGAGTTGCTTCGTGACAAAATCGTCTAGTATACCATACAACCATTTTTTTCTCATAAGTAACATGGAATGATTAAGGAGTTTCCGAAATTTTGACTCGATCATCTGCAAGAATGCACGGTGAGTAAATAAAATCAGTTATTCATTTAATAGGGCACGCATATTTAGCCTTTCAAAGCTCACTTTGTTATTGAATTCCAACTGAATACACCATAGCCATGCTCTTATGGGCGAGAGAGGAGGCATAGTTCCGAAGACTGCAATCCACTTATACGAGCGAAGTGCTAGAAAAGATTAATGTTTCTCATAGATAACTTCATTTTCCTAATTAACATCTGATGCTCATCTTCAGGACAGCATGGGAAAATTAAAGAACTCTTCTTAAGTTGTTCCATGCAATGGATGATATCAACTGTTTACCAGAGAACATAATCAATCTATTACTCGGGGTGTAGGTTGAGGAAGTATGCAATACGTTATGTTCGACTTAAATCACAATGAATTCCTTTCTCATATCTTGATCTGATGCTATAAGCTACAGCAATTGGACAAGAAGAAGAAAAAGGCTAACAGTTTAACTCACTGCTCTCTCCCGTGCACCCCCTCCGAAGAAAGCAACAGATTCCGCATGCGTTCGCAACCTTTCATGCATATACCTGATTCACATGTAGAAAGAGATCAACAGATTTTCTACCACTATAGGCTAGAAGGTCAAATGAGAAGAAACACAAATAACCTAAATGTTCCATCAAGCTGTTGCTCTTGGCTCGTTAAATCACCAAAATCAGGGGCAACTTTTCTCAGAAATCCAAGACCAAGCAACATGTAAGCGTATAAGATTGCAACGCCTCGGTTTCCGGTCAATAATTGCATTCTCCATGTGAACCTTCAAAAACAATAAACAGTAAAATCGAAGTTCGACTAAAAATGAAACGATAAAAGCATCTCAGGCCGCCTACTATGTACATACCACAGTATATCCACAGTTGGCTTCACCATTCCAGTAACCAACCCTGATAAATCAGTGGTCAATTTTTCAAGGTCATGTGTCAATCTCTGATCTGCATCGATACTCTTGCTTGACAAGTGGAACACCTAATAATTTGAAGTTCTATAGTTCAGGCTCACGTTCAATTTAAATACTCCAACAATATCAAAATACAAGCAAAGCAGTAAATGCTGAATTCCTGGATTAACCTTGTAGAAAGCGTTCTTTTTCAAGTAGTGCTCAAGTAAATGCCGAGTCAAACGGATCCGCCACCCTAAGGCAAGTCTAGCAGTCAGGTGCCTGAAATACAAGAATTACCGACTATGAAACACTGTAATCATACAGCAACAGAGATGCTGAATCCAAATAGGAGCCATGACAGTAATTCAATGATGTTAAAAGGAAAGCCAGAGTTTAGCTAAAAGTAATGAATCTAATGAACGTCTGACAAACTCCAGGACAAAGTATATATCTATGGTCGATGCTTCTTAGGTTTCTGAAGGAGAAATATGATTGGAAATATCCAACATCATCACTCATCATGCTCCACGAGCATTGCAGTTCTCCTAAACAATTCAGAAATACTAGTTCGTAACCCACTCAATGTTTGCATGCCTCCCAGAAAAATACTTATATATCATAGATAACAAAATTCAAAGATCCCCTTATTCTAAGAAACAAAACATGAAAATGTCCATTACTCTAGAAAATTAGGACGCTGATGCCTGCTAGCTACAGAGACACGATCATACCCACACATTTTACAGACAGGTCGCAGAATTAGGCAATGGAATATTCGGATAGCCTACGTGAGGGCCTGGAATGAAGACTCGCCAATCTTTCACCACTATTGTAAAAGATGCATACCTTTTAAGTTTTCCTTTTACTCCCTTTCTCCATCATATAAATTAATATTTAAATATACCTCTTAGTCATGAAAATAAATGTCATCTGTGAACCTTTTAGCACACCATACCTTATAGAAGGGGCAATAAACGAAGATGCAGCACTTTGGATAACACTAACTCCAATTAACCGAATGAAAGCTGCCTTATCCTGTTGCAGAACAAACTTCACAGTAGTTCCTGTTAACAGCCTCAAACTTCAGTAAGAATCTTATTAAACCTTTATATTCTTTCATTCAGCTGTTGGCAGGATAAAGAACAGATCTGTTACTTGACAACTTAGGCAGAAAGATAGAAGAATAAATACCATTCAGAGATGCGATGCGGTCGGAAACCCATGTCCTTGAGACAACCAGCATCGCAACAGCAAGCAATTGCGCGCCCTGATTATCAAACACCGTAGGCACCTGGAGAATAATTTACAGGTATACAGAGTGAAAAAGCTTTCCTGTTCACAACAAGCAGTTATCTCTCAAAAGAGAATACAGAGGCCTAACAAGCAGTTGTATCCTGAACAGAGAATCATATTACCCAAGGTTTAAGATGCTAATCGGGTAAGGTTTGTTTCAATTCTCAAAAGCTAAGAACTTAATTAGAAAGGCTAGATACAGTTTCTACATCAACATTAAATTTATAAAAAGTTATGCAAATGTTCCAACTTGTTCCCCCATGCCATATCACTGAAACAATGGAACCAATAGGCACTTCCAGTATTTGGAAGGATAATAACTGCACAAAGTTATATGTGTCATTATACAAAGGATAATATAAGTTGATCAGTTCCCTCCAACACCTTTGTGATCAATATCAGGGATAGTCCATTGGAGCATCCCACATTATTCTTGTACTAAAATAAAGGACAAGAGGTGCTATGAACCATGTTGCCTCCGACAAGTTCCTAATTGGACAACACACGACGTAATGAAAACAGAATGACATGATCCAGAAATACTAACCAGTACTTTGAACATGGCAGCAACTCTCAAAGGCAATATCCTGGAGGAAACTTGGAGTTGCGGAATAAAAGGCACTACCGTGGTGTCACCTACAGTAGGAGATGATGCTAGTAGCTCTGAAAGGTACAACTCTGACTTTGACTTTGTCAATGTAGAACCCTGTGAGGAAATGTTTGCTCAGGTTTTGGTCATCTCAAAAGAGGGTGGAACATGTAAGGTAAAGTGTGTATTTAAGACTGTAAAAGTTATGACCTTCCTGTTGGTGGCAAATGCACGTTGTACTGCCATTGCATCTCCTTGTCGTTTAGATTCCAAAGACTTCACAGGACTTCCATTGGACACATCGGCAATGGGATCATCATCCCTAAAGTTTCAGAAGATTTAATCAGCAAAACTGCATGCCCGTTGGACCATAGACCAGAAAAACTTTCGAAAAACATGCAATCTAGACGAACTGTGGAACCAACCTTTTGTAATGAACACTCCACCCACCTTCCCCATCCAAGGACAATACCACATCATGAAATGCAACCAACGCAGGACGATGTGATATGGTAATGCAAGATGTTCCCATTGCCCTAACTTTCGAACAGAAACGTTCTTCCATATCAGTAGTCACAGCACTGGTGCACTCATCCAGGATAGCAAATTTAGGTTTATGATAGAACAATCTTGCCATCCCCAGCCGTTGCTGTTCCCCCAAGGAGAGCTCATCACCCCAGTTTACCTCTTGCTCAGGCGGGTAGCGATCAAGTAGGTACTCAAGGTCAACCTAGTGGCAAGATGAAATCAGAACTGTCAGAGGCAACCATGGAAGTCAACTAAAAAGTTTAGTGAGCATAACAACAACAAATGGTCCCAACTGAACAGTTTGGAGTCTACATTTTTCAGCAGTTCCCGCATCCCGCTATATGTTAGGGGCTCGGCCTGTTGTTCAGCGGTGAGAGGATAGATCAACTGGTCACGGAGAGTCCCTACTGCTGTATATGGTCTTTGAGGCACATAGAAGATCTCCTTATTCAGATCAGATCCAACTCCAGGCTTCACAATGTGCCCTGAGACCAATGGCCAAAGACCTCCCAGTACACGGAAAAGTGAGCTTTTTCCACTGCCATTTGGACCTTCAACATTCAAAAGGGTGAAAAACAAATAACTTTAGCTCACTTGCATGGCAAGCAGTTCTTTAGCATACAGTTTTCAATCACAATGGCCCACAAATCTAGGGGGCACCACAAGTCCATCTGTCAGTTGCACTTTAGTGGTGGAACATTCTCACAGCGGAAAAGAACATGAAGGAAAATGTGGAAACACCAGCCATTGTATGCAGTACTATCAATTTTCTTACCTGTGATTAAGAGGTTGGATCCTCGTTCAATTCTAAGCGTTAGATCCTCCACCAGCACATTGTTAGTTGGCGTAACAACCTGAAGAAGAGACAACAACTACAATTCAGAAACAAATGACAACAGATAACCTTCAAAAAAAGCAAAATCTAAGCATAATAACCATCGAGTACCTTGACACCAGAGAACTCAATGTAGTTGGCTTCACTAACACAGTTCCTACTTCCATTTCTCTGTATAGAGGAAACATCACGGCTCAGTTCCCTTGAAATGACGACCAGCTCATGAATTCGATCAGCATAACCACTGTAATTAGCAAAGACAGACCCATAAGACAAGTGAGCTTCTATAATAACGATACAGTGAAAAGTTGACCTAAATACAAACAACTAAGTAAAAAATCTTAAAAATACTCCCTTCAAAATCTGTAAGGTCCAAATACAAAATGTATTCAAAATTGAAGAAAAGATTAAAAACATAGTGCAAAACTTGCTACAGGAAGTGCATTTTAAGCATAGTTATGATATTGCATATCGTACGGTACGATACGATACACAATATGACTGGTATGTATCTATAGGTTGTATCCAATATGAAGTTGTATTGTTAGTGTGTCGGGCGTATCGATACGTATCATATGAACACACGATACGAACGATACACATCAATAGGAAAAGCTTTGTAAAAAAAAAAACAAAGAATTATCACTTAACTAAAAAAAAATACCCATTGTTTCCTTGGAGAATAAAAAAAATGCGTAGAGAGCCTCAATTTAACAAGAAAGAAGAGATAAAAAATCCAGTTCCGAAATCCTTGTTTAATCTAGCTGCTCTTACTTGTCATTTATGATATAGTTATTGTCTTTTTGTAGTCCAATTACGCCAACGTCATGTTTCACTCCAAGAAATGATAATGTTACTCAGCAAGTCTTTTCAAAGAATGAGTCCAAACATTTATTCCTTAGCATAAATCAATTATGATATATTATTATTATTATTATTATTATTATTATTATTATTATTATTATTATTATTATTATTATTATTATCATCATCATCATCACTAGAAG
>LIEC01010860.1:12320-23755 GCA_001925005.1 Drosera capensis | reverse complement strand
ATACGATACGATACTCGACACTCAAAATTAGAACTCCGATATACGATATGTATCTCAAGTTGACAACTATGATTTTAAGAGTGACCATCTCGAACACACCCGAGAGAGGGAGAGGGAGGGGTAGCGAGAGGGAGAGAAGCACAAGAAATAACAGGTTATCAATTCTTTGAAAATCATACAAAAATAGCAATAACTTCAAGAATTCGACCAAGGCCTAAATCAGAGTAAGAAGAAAAAGGTCACACACATGGACCTCATTCGGTTTGGGAAGTTGATTGAGACTACTGCCACAAATGAACAGAGAATAGATGAAGTTATATCCAAGAAAGTAGAAGAAGCATAGACCAGTCATGAAATTTGATTCCTCATATGAATACATCATGACATTAATCAACTGAAAGGCAGAAAGCAATAACATGCTACAGTAAGCTGCTCGCATTTCAATGATAAATATTATTTCCATGAAACCATCCTAAGCAATCTTTAGCAACCGGTTCAGGTGTTTTTTTATTTGTTTTTTATATTATTTTATTTTTCATTATTGGGAAGTTTTTTCATGCCCTCAAGAAAGGGAATATGAGCAGAAACAGCTACAAGTATAGCTACAGCAGTAGGCAACAGACACATTGCTAGAGCACTCAAGCGTCTTTACGTCAACCCAGCTACAAGTATAGCTACAGAAACATCAGATGGCAGCTAGAGTATAAAACAAGTAGAACTGTAGAAGTGATCCTACCTGAGACGGTTAAGCCGTCTTGAGCTTGTAGAAAGAGTTCCCAAGGACTGAAAAAGAGAGATGATAACACTGGTATGATAACGAAGATTGCTCAGCATTTCCGCACGACCTAAGGTTGAAGAATCAGGCTTCAAGGTTCCGGTGAAGAAGGGCTCAATTATCAGAATGACGGCAACAGTAGCTCCTAGATACTTCAATAGGAAGTCCTGGATCATGCCAAACCACCAATGATCATGCAGAACAACGCTCATATGCCTAATTAGATTCTTAAATTTCTGCTGTATATGATATTCCTCTCTAGCTTCTCCTCCATAAAAAGCAATACTCTCTGCATGACTTCTCAAACGAGAATGAAGTTGTCTATACTCTCCTTCAAGCTGTTGCTCTTTGGACATCAGCTTCCCAAATGCTGGTGTGAAATTTCTTATCGTCACACCCGCTCCCAGCACATAAGCCTGCAGTACAGTTAAGTAGTACATGAAGTGGCAATCTTAGCATGAGTTATCTTCTGAGGACAAATCTAAGTCTTTACTTCAAACTTTTTTAAAAAAAAAGACAGAAATAAAGCAGCATATAGATTTCGACTGACCAGTATCCAAAATACATATTTCGGGCTGGCATATGAGCAAAGACGCCAAGTATAGAGGAGGGCATCTGCGACCGCACTAAGATCATCTTGTACAAGTTCACTTAATTCATTGCAAAACCTTGGAATATCACTAGCAATACGTTGCTCTGGGTTTGTTACGCGACCATCAACATGGGATAATTTGTAGTAGGCCATATTCTGAAAGAAAAATAAGAAAATTTCAGCATGATCATAAGCAAGATGTCTACCTAAACTCGTGTAGCATATTAGTAAACCAACAATTGGCAGAGAAAAATAAACAACATAAAAAATCTCCCTGAAAATAATTACAGATACAAAAAGTACCTCAAAGTAGTGTGTATGGACAAGCTTTGTCAAAATTTTCCTAAACCGCAGACTTAAGGCCCCTGTTATGAACTTTGAGGTGGACTGGAAAGTTGATAGAAAGAAACATAAAAGAACATTTTCGATGATCAATCTGAAGAAAGATGGCACGCGACGTAGGAAGGCAGCTCGAAATAGAAATCCCTGCACTTTAGCCAATCTATTGCTTACTGCAGTCCTGAGTACCTGAAAAATCAATAGATATTAAAGGAATCTTCTAGTCTTTCATCAGTTATACTTTTTAGAAATCAATTTTATTTTATCCATCATGTAATCTTCAGGTAATGCCTATTGCAACGAGAAAATCACAGAAGTTGAGCATCCAGATTCAAACAACAGTTCGAAGCATAAAGAACCTGGATTGACCCAAGAATCAACATCGAAGCTGATCAATATTACAAGCATTATAACTCTCTTCCCTCACTGTTTCCAGAGCTAAATCTTAAGCTTGACATACTATCACGTGTTTATGCTATTTTCAGCTTCAGAATCACACTTCAATTAGTGATTCGAAGACAACACCCCCAACCACTACCCAAATTTCCTTCTCTTCGATTTTCAATCTGACTTAACATCTATGTTCTATTATCATGGGAGACACACTGACACCACATAGTGGCTTTGAGTGTATAATAATTAAGTTACATCAGTAGGAAGCTTCAAGTAAGGAGTTCTCAAATCTTAACGACGTTTATCATATGAAAGCAGATGGTAGATGGAGATAAGAGAAAACAAGCAACAGATAAATACAAAAGAATTCGGCTTAGATTTGATCTAATGATCCTCCAGTAATTATTTCAGGCTACTTTTATAATGCAGGATTTATAGCCAAGGTCTTTTCTTATCAACGTGGATACAAAAACAGAAACAAGGAAGAGACATAAAAACCAAAAGATAATCACAGTATGGATAACCAAAACATAAAAACTGGATGTCGTACAGAAGAATGCTTACCACTATAAAAACTAACCCCAAAAGGTCTCTAACGCCTTTTCTTCCTATTTGTGACAGAAGAATGGCAGTTAGGACTTGGAGAGACCTGAGGGCGTTCTTCTTTTGTTTTTTCCCCTTGGAAGCATTGCGATTTACTTTGTCATCGTCAAAATCCTCCTTCGCACTTCCAGTGCCATTACAATGACCCAAGGAAGCAGCCTGCTTATGGGTGAATCTAGACTGCAAGTATGCAGCTGTGCCACCAGCAACTAAGATTCCAGAGGCAATCAGCAGAGATCTCCTGAAGGAGAAAAAACTTTGCAGGTTAAAAGATGGCACTGCAAACAGAAGGTGATAGCTAAAGGATGATAAATATAGAATATCATACACAAAAGAAAATCATAAAATACTATAATCCTCAAGCAGTATTAAGCTGTGACTATATAACGGAACTTTCTCTATTTTTACTAGAACGGAGGAAAGCATACTCAACTATCCACTATCAATCGTTCAATTGTCCCCTCATAAAAGCTCATGAACCAGTTACTTGTGCTCTCTCTAATAACAATCAATTAACCACAACCATGTAGGGGACTAAAGTGAAAAGAGAGTGACTACCATTTAAAAAAAAAAAAAAGAGAGAGAGAGTACATTCAAGATCAAGTAAACATCACTATGGACACCCTAGGGCAATACAAAAAAATGGGATATAATCCATCTTTACCTTTTTGAAGCAAGAAACTTAGGGCCATGCTCTGTTAACTGCAATACTTGAAGGGAAGGCATGCTTTGAGATAGACCTTCCTCTGGAAATGACTAGTATACACCGATGTTTACTCCTTAGGGCCGGATATCGAAAGAAATAAAGAATTAGTCAGTATACATCCTTCGAAACAAAAACTTCTACAATGCACACAACAATTAAAGCATAAAGAAAACAGCAGTAAACCCCTAGAATCATGGCTGGTAATAGATCACCTACTCCAACTTTAAAGTGCACACTATTCCCCTCATGCTTCGGGATTTTTTTTCCTCTTTTTTTTCTTTTAATTTTTTTGCTTGTATGAATGATATGTTCCAAAGATCAAGAGACCTAAGTCAGCGGCCCAAAGTCTGGGTGGGTTTCATGCTATTTCCCCAAGAAATAAAAAGAAAGTTCCCATCCCAACATATGCCATCAGAGAGTGTAGATGGTGGTATGAGTCGAATCCTAGTCACTCCTAATCCAATGGATTACAAGGAGAGACCGATGTGTCTTCCGTGCTCCAAGACAGAATGGCTTTCACATGAAATGGTGTATCAAAATACAGATATTACCCTTTGTTCAACTATTGTATGCTGTACTTTTAGCAGAAGGGTTACTGAAATAAAATTAATAAATCTTTGAAGAAAGGTACGCTAGAACAAAAAAAAAATCAGGCTAGTACTCGAGGACTCAGAATGCAATGTCATCGGATAAACATAGACATACCAGACAATGGCTTCAATCATACTGCATCATAAGAAGGGGAAAAAGCACGCATATAGTCTTCAACACCTGGGAGAACAAGCAGTAACACATATCTCAGTTGTCCAGCACCTTACTTGAGGAAAGGTTTTTAATGTAAATTGCTTTGTTTATGATAAAACCCAAGCAACCAGATGAACCTTTGGAATTCATTAGAACACACCAAGCAGAGAAAATTAAGAGTTAACTTGATGTCTCAGAGAAATAGGGATAATCGCACGATCCATAAGAGTACCGGTGATGGAAGAAATTGAAGGGAACCCAGCAGCTTGGTTCAATGCAGAAGATATAGGTAATAGTAAAGGTTCATCAATTTGCAAATATCATGATCACAGTTGTCCATCAATGGGGAGAGATTTATCTACCAGCCGTCACTAGACAGTGGAAATGATGCAATGAGTATATAATATCTTCGATAAAAAAGCATTGAATAGTCATAAAAATAAACATGAAATCACTTTAAAAGTAAAAACTGACATACGTCAAGCGTAGTATATGACAACAAGTACTGCAACAAATATAACCGTGCTATTAACAAGTAATGCTAAAAAGAATACGATGTATTGAAAAAAATAAATCGTCCAAATAATTCACCACCTAGACTTTCTTGTCATCCTCTTCCCTATCTTTTCTTATACTATCGCATCCATTGGATCACGTTATCCTAACCATGACCATTTCAGAAAGAAGAAACAAACAATGCACATGGTCACGTCCTTCGACTTAGTACATAGTTAAGTCAAGTAATTCTCTGCAACAAGTCGACGACTAAACATTATTAAGTGAAGTTATTCTTCACAGTGAGCCACTAAACAAACAACGCATCATCAAGTCGAGTTATTCTGGTTTTTTTTCCATCTAAAAAAAACCAGGTTTCTCGAAGCCTATTTATGACTTATCATGAACTAGTTTCAATGCAAGAAAAGCAATTCGCCTAACACTTCTAGATGTAATTATTACATACAACTCAGTGAACTACTTTCTTATTAGAGAAAAACCTTGCAATCTACACACAAGACATGTATGTTCCCATCGATCGCCCCAACACAAACTCATCCCATCATCGAACCGAAACTCATATTCACTAACAACCACAACAACACAACAAGAATCACACAATCAGCCTCACAAAAACACACGAATCACAACCGATAAAACCGCTTAACCGCCGCAACTTTTCACACATATCCTGTCACGAAAAAAGCACGATCCACATAAAACGACAACCAACTCCTGAATCACAGCATCACATAATCACACACAAAAACACAACCAATACACACAATCACACGCATAGCATGAAACACAAATCCAGCTCGATTCACAACATATACCTCAAGCTCGAAAGCTCAGCGATTGAATTCGATTATCATGATCATGATGAATTTATGAATCGGAGAATCGATGGAGAAACCCTAGAAATGAAATTTGTCGGCGAATTTAGGGGGAAATGAATGATATCAGCGAGCCGAGAATTGGAAGATTTTTTTTGTTTAGTAGTGTGATTGATTTTTATGATTATGACTTGTAGAGAATGGATGGCTGGACTCCACACACACACCCTTTTCTCTCTCAAGGCACAAAGCTAGTTTTGCCTATTCATTCAAGCAAAAGCGACTTAGACTATGGGTGAATGGATTTATGAGCCTATTAGGGTAAATTTAACTGATTTTAACTTTAGGCTATTCATCCAACCTCTATACAAGTTAATGTTTGGTATGTCTAAGAGTTATTTTATGCTTAATTTGTTTATTATGTTCGTCTTTTATAAGTGTCCCACGTCAATAAAAATTTTATGAAAATAATCCTTATTTTAATTTTGATATTTTATTTCTGAAATCAATTTCTTTATCGTGACACAATAAGGATTAAATTATGTATGTTGAGTATAAAATGGATTTTCTCTAAGATTTATGAAGTCGATGCATTGAGCTCTTATTCATTAGGGAAAGATGGTGAACGTCTCCTTTATGCCCTCACTATCTTTTTCAAAGCCAGACATCTTTTTTATTCATGAGATCATGACTTGGAAGGAAAAATAAGCAATTTGAAGTCCACCTACTCTACATTTCTCCAAATTAGAATGCCCGAGTTTTAAAAGTATACAACATGTAAGCCACAAAATTGAGGTTAAGAGTCCCATTTTTTACATACATCGGACATAAAAAAGGTCCACAACATAATGCCTTTTGGGTAAACAGATACATTAAGGAATCCTAAAAAATAAACTCTTTTTTTTCTATTGGATGAAAATATATGGTCATGGAAAAAAAAAGATAAAATGAAGATGGATTTTAAGATGAGAATCCATTAATTAAGAGGTCCACAAACATTGTTTGATCCAGGTTTCAAAACATATCTCCTCAAGATTCAATCTTCATCGTTGATTTCAAATAAATACATTTAACTTTTGATGCGTTTGTTTTTTGTTTTTTTTAAAAATAATTTCGGTATTAGTGAATTGATGATTTTATTTTTATTCTTTTAGTAAAATGTCCAATTGGATTTCTAAGTTCCATTGCTCATATCTCCTCTATTACATTAGAAGGACCCATGGCAGGGTCTTTGTGCTTAGGTTTCAGTCTAGGCCCAAACTTCAGTCTAGAATACATCAAGCCCGCGAGCAAGAAGATCTAACGGGCCGAGTCATCAATCATATTGGCCCAGGTAGCAGATGAGAGCCTAACACTATTAGCCCTTTTCACTAATGTTTGGACCAAACAAATTAGGTCCAATAGTCCTATTATTTGGTTATCATAGGCCTCGAATCAGCGTTTCAAGGGGAAAAAATATATTTGTGATTTAACCATAGATATAACTATGTATGATTAATCCATTGAATCTTCAAATAAATGATTGAGATTAAAAATCTATTTATTTTTATTTGATGCAGAAGTGAAATTTTAATCTCAATTATTGATTTAAAAATTCAGATTTTTTTATATGTTATAACTAATATAAATTCACCAAACCCTTCGAATATCTTATACTACACAATGTTGTTTATCCTCGTCCGATTCATATCTGCTGGCCGGGTGTGCTGGACCATATATTGGTAAAGCAAGTCTTTGAATGATTTTTGGATGGGGATGTAATGGATTGTAGTTGATGCAGTGATAACTTTATGTATAACTAATCACAGATTCACCAATCCCTTCAAATATCTTATAGTACACAATGTTGTTTATCCTTGTCCGATTCATATCTGCTGGCTGGGTGTGCTGGACCTATATTGGTAAAGCAAGTCATTGAATGATTTTCGGATGGGGTGTATGGATAATAGTTAATTCAGTGATAAATCGTGTTGTTTTTAATTTTGAGCTTATGAATTTGACATTTGAATTGAAAATAACAAAACATATTCCCTCCGTCTCCGTGAAAAATACAACGGATTAACTTTGCATGTATGTCGATACAAAATTTAGCACGCTTGTATCGACACATGTGCAACGACGATCAAACGTATTTTTTTTTCAAATTTATCGTGAAACATCAATGGTTGTATAAGCTACGTATTTCAACCTAATACATGTTGCGGAACGATCAGACGTGATTTGATATGAAAACACGATTTGTATTTATGCTTATAAAATAATACAAAATACGTATGTTTTGTATTTTTTGTGAGACGGAGGGAATAATTACTTTGTGCTTATTGTCTATATAACAATACTAGCTAGTTATTTTTTGTTTCGTCATTGTTTATCTTTCGCGAATGTTAATGTATACTAAAACATAAATAAAACTATTTACGAATGTTAATGAATATATAAGTAAAATTTTAACCAATTTGTCTTTTGATTCGGATCTTTTCCACGGTCACAAAAATAGTTTCAGGGAAAAAAATGACATGGCTCTGAAGCATTAGCATGAGATGTCGTAAAACAAAACATACTCCACGGAGACACAGCTTGGATTGGATAGCCGGAACCTTTGAAATAGTAAGAATGCAAATGAATACCTTTCAAAAAAAAAAAAAGTAAGAATGCAAATGAATGGGTGATCCTTCAACGGTCAAACTTCCCATCACGGATTTTTGTGGATAACGTTAAAAATTGGAAGGGACCCATCGAACATCAGCATCAACGAGTTTACCCGGAAACAGAACTGTCTCTTTCAGTTTATGATACACTTGTAGGTGAAGGACCGTTTTGGACGTTACTATGATACGGAGTACGTTTCTTTTCGACTTAGCAGTATGTACCGTAAAATGTTTTCTTTTGATAGTTACACCATAAAAATCAATCCGGATTTTTTCCTAAAATGGAATGGCTATCAAAAAAAATTTCAATATGAACCCGTCCAAAAAAAATAATTCTGACATGACACGTTTGTGTGTAGGTAAATGAAGAGACGTTGTGCGTCACTTTTTTGGGAAGTCGTTCTGTGTTTTTAGACTCTTTAGAAAATTCTTACATCTTTAGAAAAGATGTTGTGCGTTTTTTAACGGTTAGGGCAAAAATTCCTAAACCCACATCGCCAATCTGCAAGAATTCATCCCCTCACCTTTTATAAATATACCTCTTCTCTTCACCTATTATTCACTCCAACAAATTTTAAACACTAAGCTCACAAATATGCGTGGTAGTTTGAATTAATAAATCTGGTTTCTTTTGATAAAGCTTCCTATTTTTGTAGACTTTATTATGTTGATAGTCACTATTGCTGTTGCTAAAAATAAACTCGATGTATTGTTTTAAATATAACTTGACGCGTTTCAAATTAATTTACACAAGATTCAGAATAGGAAAAAACATTTGTAACCGTATCATTTTAGGAAAAAATTCAATCAATCCCAAACGAGGATCTTAACAACAAGATCCAAATGAGATTATTTAAACAACAAACAAATACCAAAAACAATAGAGCAATTTGATCATAGGAATAGATCGACCCTATAACTATCTAGCTATAGCAACGTTATTAAGGGTCCTCCTCGTCTTTTTTCTAGTCAATCTCCTGACCTCAGTACCAAAGATGAAGAAGTTTACATCAACGGGAAAGTCCGTCCACCAAGATTTCACCCAAAACCAAAGCCTCATCAAGATCTTCTCGTGAATCTCGTTCCAGTCAGGTTGTCTATTGTGGAAAAACAACATCGTTTCTAGCATTCCAAATAGTCCAGATAAATACAAAAATAGATGCATCCAAAGCTTCTTCCAAATTTTTACCATGTCACTATTGGACCATATTTCAAATAGATCCCAAAGAGTCGTAGGCATAACAAAAGTGCTATGTAAAATCGATCATGTTTGGGTCGTATGTTAAGTGTGTTTCCATTATCAGAATATTATCACTTTTTCTTGTTGTAAATTATATTCGAAGTAGATGAATGTAATATGTTTAATTTCTAATAATCGATTTTGTATGAATGAAATATTAATGTCTAAAATTGATGGTGTGTAATGTTATTGTGAGGGGAAAAGGGTCTGATATCTACATTGAAATTCTTATAAGGATATAAGTCCCTTAGGAGTTAGGGCCCCAAGAGTACTCAATTTTATGTGAGGGAGAGAACGTAGGCGTGGTGTAAAATATACATGCGCCGGCTCGATTCACTGCGGATCGAATGAAAACACGCATGTGTGGGCCGACCCAATCCAGCTCAAGCCTAACTTATAAATTAATTTTTATATTTGGGCAGTTCAGGCCCAGGCCCAATCCACTCTAGTCAAAGAAGAAGTGCACAATTATGAAACTGTCATGAGTTTTCCTCTAAAACCAGAACCTTCCTCTCCTCAGCTCTATAAATATGAGCGTTCTGGACAGTATCAACACGCTGAAAATCTCACAGAACCATAATAGGTGTATTTGTCTCTTCTCCTCTTGCATCCACTGTCTTCTGCACCTACTGTCCGACTCCAGTCTTGGAAAGTTAAGAATACCAAAGGGTAGGACGTTGCTTCGAATTTGGTGTGCTCTTGTTCGAAGGTGTATTGTTTTAGTCGTTGTATCTTGGGAGAGAGATTATCAATAATCGATAGTCTAAATGTAAATTAGAAATACATAAACGCTGTCAATCAGCAAAACTGTAATGTTAGGTCGAGTTAGCTTGTTGTATTGCATAGGAGTTTTTATTAGCATCAATTTAGGAGGAGATTGATAGGAATATGCAATCCCTCTATTGTATAGAAATTGATGTAACAAACTCGAAAGTATTAATTGTAATATAGTTAGATTGTTTAGGCTAGAAGTCAAGTAGGAAGTTGCAGTTGAGGTCAGATACAGGAGTGCAGAAGGTTGCAGATGCAGAGGGCTGATGCATACCACTTGGTGCAGACTTCTATAAGGACTCTAGATGAACATCTAATATCTGTACAAGCAACAAAAGAATTTAAAGGCTTCACTTGCAGACAAAGACCCCGATGGCAAGGCATAAAGCTGAATCAGACTCTGCAGACGAAATGTTGCAGCAGAGACTGTGTGTAGACGAGAAGTTACGCAGATAAGGTGGTGCAACAGGCTGGATTGCAGTAGAGATGATTGTCGGCATGAGGTCGAAGGTTTGAAGTGAGTCAAGTGGAGATTCAAATTAAAGTAGCAACGGCACGAAAACTGGGACAGTGGAATGTCAGCATTGAAAACGAGATGGTGGTAAACACTAGTGAGAAAGTGACCCCCCAGGACAGTGAGTTGTCTACAAGTGAGGTTCGTTCCTTTGACCTATAAAAGGGAACCGGTGAAGCTTGCTTGGAGTATATAATATTGCTGAAAAAGTTGAATGCTGTTGAGAAAGGATTGAAGAGTACAAGAAAGTGCAAAGCAATCAGACAGATTCAAAGAGTACTCAAGAAAACTAAGTCATGAAAGCAGTGAGGAATATCATTAGTTTGCAGAAGAACAACTCTTGCAACAGAGCTCAAGATTCAGAGTTGTGCAAAGATGTAGGTTCTCTGCTCCCTATACAAGATAAAGATCTTGTAAAAGGAAGTTACTTGTAAGCATAAACAAGAGGATAATGATATTTCCCTCTTGAGTCGACTACACTAGTCACCAAGGGAAGACTGGACTAAGCTCTCGAATATCAGTTGATATCGAGTGTCTGAACCAGTATAAACTTTGTGTTATTTTACTGTTTTCATTATATTGCCGTAGAATTGTCTCAGATAAAATACAACAGTTGAGAAAGAGATAAAAGACTCAAAGAGTCATAAAATCTCAAGTGCAGACGAGACAATCTCTTCTGTAGATTACTCGAGTAGTCTACATACTATACAAGTCTGCACAGAATTGATAATCCGCGAGAAAAAGACTACCAAACTCTCTTACAACCTATTCACCCCCCC